>JAOQGN010326233.1:0-14380 GCA_027564295.1 Himantozoum antarcticum
TTGCTTAATTAATAAGCTAATCATTAGATACTCTTGAATTATTCGGCTGTTTATGTCACACTACTGGGTCCATCCATTCAATCATGATTTTAGTGTGGCGGTAGTGATAACCAATATATTTGTGTAGTGATAAATTAGATTTTGGGCAGTGATAAAAAATTTAACTAAAACAAAAAAATTCCAACAGCTAGTCAGAATCTTAAAAACTTCAAAATAAAAACTTCAATGCCATATAAAATTGTGCCCTCATGTGTTTGACAACAGAAACTATAATATTGATAACAGAAAGTTATGCCGAAATCACTTGACACCCTATGATATCAGACCATGATAGGAATACAGTATCATGCCCTACCGTCCAGTGCTGAGTCTTCCAGAGTTATTGTTGGCAATATCTTTACGAGAAGGAGGTCTTGGTAAGCCTGGAATGACAGGGGATTGGTTAGGATGGCTGTGGTTATTGGTGTTATTAGTTCTCCACATATCAAATACTTCTCTATCTTCGGCTGTTAGGTGTGTATCTGTTGGTGGTACATTGTTCCAAGACACCGGTGTGGTACCTACAAGCAGAGAAAGAGAGTCCATTTTATACCTTACAACAAAGCATGACGGTTATAATACTAATAACGAGTCCATCTTGATCTCTTCTCATATTTGAAATTATTCACTACCATAGGTTATAACATTACAATATACATCAAAGGGTAACATCCAACATTTCAGCATTCTCTACAATACAGCGTATAATGACCATAATCAATAAAATATAATTATTTTTAATACGTTTGTTCGCAGCTTTACTTTTTGATGTTTGCAGGTAAAACATAATAAAACTTTCAACAGTTTATGTTTTACATGAAATAAAAGAAGACAGAACTTGGAAATTAGAATAGAAGAAATTTGTGTTAAACGTGCAAATAGCCGCTGCCTATAATAAACCGCTAGAGTAGCCCGATGCAAACCTGCTGCCGAACTAGGGACGTTGCCGAAGCCATATTCATATACTATCTGGTAAAACTGTAATAGACAAGCGCAAGCGAATGGCCTCAAATACAACAAATTCATCAACACAGCATTAATTAACAACAATCATATTGTAACATATTTATCATTATTGAAAGACCACATTGTATAGAACACTTTCAGAACATTATGATTATAAATAATTAGTAGACGTAACACCGTGGAACTATGCATAATCATAACAAGTCATAACAAATAATGCAATATCAACTTTACTGCCTAGCCAAAATGACACAAGCTCACAGTGACAATAATGACAATAGCAAATGAATGAAGGGTCTTAAAAGCTGCCAAGTTTTTAGTCTCATGCAAATAGCTATCTATCTAGTAGCAGTCAGCACAGAGTAGCCGTCACAGTCACAGTCAGCACATCTGTTGTAGGTATTACTAATGCTGGCAGCGACAAAGACAAGCAGCATGCATATTGTTACTCTTAACAGATGCTTCTCAGTTTCTTGGCAATTTGTCAAAACTATGAAGCTGTGAAATAATGACACACTTTGGGGTGGGATCAGCATTCGACAGCAGAAAAGCTGACGTGCCTGACGGGTGATGGATATATATCATCGAGGTCGATGGGAAATTGGAGTTAGGTAGGTGCAGGACTGGCGACAAGGATCATTAAAAAAGGTAGTCAGAGAAGTTGTCTTCTCCTGATAAAGTGTGTTCGCATCCCAAAAACCCATCTTAGAACTATGCCAAGCTAAAAAATGTCAACCCTCTGCACTTAACAGGGAAATTGAATGTTTTGTTTGCTGTACCAAGTAATGCACAGCTTTAGGGTCGAGAAGGAACAATGGTGCATCGTACTTCACCGCACTGCACCGTTTGCATGCTCATCACTGGCTGTTTGAGAAAGGTGCGAAACAGTGGCAAATGACGGATGAGCTTCCAGCAAGGAAATAAGATTACATCACGAGTAGCATCAGCAACATGAAAATGTATGAAACTAAAGCCAACAAAATATGGTGATTTGGCAGGTAAAACATTTCGAGCAACAAGTTTCCAATATTACAAATTGAAAATAACATCAAAACAACAAAATTACAATAACAACTTTTATAAATAAAATCAGGAAATACTACGACTACATCTGACTGATCTTGTTTTCCACATCAATTTCCAATTTAATTTGACGGTATAAATTACTATGTGGTGCACTACAAGCCTGACCAAACCTTAGTTTTCGTTGTCTAAGCACAGATATATGTGTAGGAAGTAAAACATAGAATTACAGGTGGGCATGCTATATAATGCTATCTACATATACATGAGCCGTTATCCTGGCTACAAGTAATTTACTAGCATTCTGAAAGCTTCATGCTAGCAGCAACAGCGATATAAACCTTAGGCACAACAAAATCACTTACGCTTAAATAAATCAAATGGTGTGATAGCTGAAAGAGTTTACAGAGTATATTGAGGTAGAGATATGGTGAGCATAGCAAGTCATTCCCGTAGCAGGACTGTGAGTGGATCATTTAACAAATATAATTAACACAATACTTATAAATCCCATGTGTTGTAGCGTTGGAAACGGTTTGTTCTGATGTTACACCACAATATCCACAGGGTAATAAATGACAGAGTTGCATGCCAAATGCAGAACTGGTAGTACATAAAGCAGTAGGCCCAACCATCAGCTGTGTTTCGAATTATCAGACACATACATGTACAGCCAACTAATCAAATGCCACCAGCACTTTGGAGTGATTACACCAAACCAATCGCAAAGATACTCATTAAGAGCAAAGTCTATAGCTAGAGTGAAGGGTCGACTTTCTATCGCTGGATCGATAACTCATGGCCACCATCCGCAGTTAAATTGTTATAAATTATTTCCAGTTCCAGATGCTTGCCAAATGAGTTACAAATGATAATACACAAGGACTCTCATTGAGCAGTGAGCAGTGATGCCACTACTTGGTATAAACAAACATGATATAAAACTGTAATTATTTACAACGACTCTTCCAAGACGGTAAACTTAATGATGCGCACGCATCAGCAGATAGGAGTTGCCCTCTCTTCACTCTGCCGTTTGCATAAATGTCAATGCACTATAATTATAACCGTTTAAGTACGAGTTGCGACAACGGAAGTTACAGGCGCCATTTTACATACAAATGCTTGCCGGCGGAAGTGCATTCAAAGGTAGCCCTGTTTCAGTACCGGCAATGCGGATGCTGAGCGGCCCTCAATGGATACTCCGAAACAAGGCTACATAAAAACGGCTGGGCAGATGGGGGACAATCCCTAATCTGCTCATGCTTTTTGTGCGAGATTTTACCGTTTTGTAAGAGTCGTTGGCTACAGTAAATAAAAACTGGAAGTATAAATTTTAGTACTTATATACGAGTAATAAAAATTGTTTGCCATTAAGTAAGTGATAAGTTTTGTGGTCGCACTCGCAGGCAGGAGAATAAGGAGTTATGTCCTATTATCTGTCTCTCTAGAAACTCTTTTTATGCTACATTTTCTTGTAGTGAGAGCAGCGCTCCAATTTCTCCTGCCGCTGCCACAGTATTACATATTGGTTTATTTTTATAGGAATGGGTGTAACATATGATACATGTACTTTACCACCGCACCGCATTAAAATGAGCTTAACTGAAACTTGCAAACAGTGATACATCCATTCAAAGCATAACTGGTAAACTTAATTGGTAAAGCCACATCTATGTGAGTAATAGTATTATAGTACTATGTACTATGGTAAAAATACCCATTAGCTCCTGGACTTTTCGGCAAAGTTTGCCCCTGTTTTTGTTCCTATTTCACAGTTTGGTTTATAATATAATTTGAGATGAGTTGAAATTATCCAAATTGGTTTCAATGGAAAGCCCATCAGATTATCTTTAAGACGATATATTGACCATGCCCATAGAGTGTTTTGGTCCAAAATTAGAAATGTTCAAAATCAGATTAAAAATTTAGTAAAAAGAATAACTCCCGGGCGGCCATGGACAGCTTAGAGGCTGATGGGTTTTAATAACAATAATAATGTATTAAATAACAAAATAATTATCAAAATAAATGACAAATTCAAATCCTCATTTTTCAGGTTATCTGTTCAAATTGTCGGATGCCATTGTGAAGACATTCAAGTTTCAGACTTATGAGGATGGCAATGTCAAGCTATTGAAAGCACTGACTGAACCGTTCACTTCCTATATCATAAAGGTAAGACAATACTGTGAATGGATCTATTGCTGAAGGCAATATCTGGACTGTTTCGAAACAGAATGTCTGTGAGTGAAGCAACGTAGGCAGTAGATGGGGAGTAACGATACAGTATGGGCCAATCCCAAGTCCCACACCACAATCTTTAAACACTCATTTTCGAAACACCAGTTATGAATAGTTATGTGCTGCGCTAAAGGCATGCGGTACGATCCAGGAGCGATCTAATGACAAGCTTTGGTTGACTGCTCTACCTTATCACTTTACTTCATGTGGCAGCTGTAAATGTGTTGACTGCTCTTTACATAATGTACTCTTAGTTCTGGTGCCAAATTACTAGATGCTAGTAAACCATTTTGAATTCTAGCATATTTCTCTTTCCATGTGGCCCAGTGCCCACAATATTGTGCCGACATATGTAGATATATTATATCTATTCTATTTTGCTCAGTGTTCCGTTACATGGCTCAACATCAGTTAATGATAGACTGACCCCTCAGTCTGATGCTGAAGGGGGAGCTGCCAAGCGTATATGATCACAGAGATGCCCGCAGGGCATCATGCCACAGAGCTGCCCTGCAACTCTGTGATCAGATACGTGTACAGCTCGCTCTTCAGCATCAGACTGGGGGGCAGTCTAAGCTAATGATGACGGGAAGTTTCAGAATGTGGTATTTATTACACCTGAAATGCAATTTTAATGAAATGTATACATGTACATCCATTTATTTGTTCTAGAGGGTGACCGCTCTTGGCCCGAAGGTATTTGAATGTGCATTGATTTTAGTTATTATCTATTTCTGTTCAGTGATAGATCGATACAACAGCTGTTATCATATATAATATATATTTATGTGATAGGTTAATACTAAGGTTATCGCAAAGATTGCTCTAAATCAGACATCAGCCGATACTTCACTGATCAAAACAGAATGTTCTAAGAAATATGACAACACTACTATAAAATATGATTGTAAGTATAATTAGGAATCTAGCATGTAGAAGTCCAACAGAGTGCGTAATGCAATGGCAAGAGTTCACTCAGGCCATAGCGGTAGTGCTGTAGCTAAAGCTATAGCCGTCTGTTCATAGCTGACAGTACGTCCTGTCCATCTGAATCACATTCTCATTGTTATCACTATCAGAAAGCACCTAGCGGTATACATAGCTGGTAATCTCTTCTTCTTTCATTACATGAATATTATTTGTAGCAGGGATTTATATAGCAGAAAAAATCACGCCCTACATTTTCAGCATTTTACACCCTACGTTTTCAATTTCCCACCTTTGAGAAAAATTCCTCCGAATAAAACACTGCAAAATTGCCATTTAGTGGTTGTTTCGCTAAAAGGGAGAGAGAGTTCATGGAGAGAGTTCTAGTTAAGTTAGAAAGGTGAGGCTTTCAAAATTAGAAAGCCAAGAAATTTCTCTACAAGATAAAGCCATATACGACATGTTGTTCTGTCGCGACCCTTATATACGCCCCTGATTTGGAAACGTCTAGCATTTTATCTGCAGATCAGACTGTTAGGTGCAGTATTTGTGATTTTCGGTTTAGCTTAGTTGTAAGATTGTGGTTGGAGTTTGGGATGCAAACGTACTTTTTATGGAGAAGACAGTACAATTCCTTTTTAGTTCAGTCACCTTGACTTTGTATAATTATATATGGGGTTTGAGTTTGGGATTTTGGGTTGCCAAAAAGTGATGTGAAACTTAGTCTGAAGCACTCCGGCCGAACTGAAAAGGAATTTTATTGAGAAGACAAATTCTCCGTCTACAATATTTTTTCTAGATCACTGGCTATCGCAAAAATCTCCATTGCTGCACCTACCGCTGATCAAAATACAGGAAGCAACTTTCAGGAATCTTGCCCAAGGATTCCTATTAGGAAAATATCTTTTGACTGCAGCAGGAATTGAAGGACCAGCAAAGTGCCGTGCTGCAAAGTGCCGTGCTGCAAGGTGCCGTGCTGCAAGGTGCCGTGCTGCAAGGTGCCGTGCTGCAAGGTGCCGTGCTGCAAAGTGCCGTGCTGCAAAGTGCCGTGCTGGAAACTGCCATGATGTTAACCACTTGACCATCCCTGCTCTTTATCTTTATCCAATATTAATATCTTTAATCCTTCCTCTCTCCTTAATATCTGATTATTTGGTGTAGACAGCCTAAGTTTCTGGATAGCAGATGTTTAGGTAACTACATCCAAACCTTCTGCAAAGTAAAACATGAGATGTACTAAACTGCCGTGTAAACATATTTTTCATAGTGTCTGCCTAGCCTGTTCCAGGGTCTTCAGTGAAGAGAGGGGCTGGCAAGAAAAGAGACAGATCTCTCCTCTCTTGCCGGCCCCTCTCATTGCTGAAGAGCTAGGAACAGGTTAGTGTCTTGTCATTGTCATAGCATCTTTCACCTTCAGTTTCCATCACAGAATTTTAACTACGGGTTGCAATCTGTTCGTTTACTTCTTTGCAGGTCGGTTTATGTTTATGAATGTTGCTGGAGTGTGGGCAGATTGGGTTATTGGACTTATTCTCCTCTTCATTGCCCTATTCATCCTCTGCTCCTGTCTCGTTCTTATTGTGAAGATCCTGAACAGCATATTCAAAGGACATTTTGCTGTCGTTCTAAAGAAGTTTGTCAATGCTGACTTTCCAGGTAAGCAGTAACGCTAGTTTATATTATTCAACCATAAAAATTAGAGGAGGCATGTCAATGTCATTAATATAGTGTCACGGTGGCTTAGTGGTCTAAGCTTGCAGCTATGACGCAAGTTATCTGCAAGGACGTGGGTTCGAGTCCCATCGTAGACTGAGAGGCTTTCATCCCGTAAACGGTTTCCTCCTTGCCCATATCGAGCCCCTACGCCATCATCTGTCCCTCGATTTGTTTTTCTATTGGATTACCATGTACAAATAATATCGCTAGGGCAGCGAACAACACAAATAAAACACAGCCAAAGCAAAACCAATATTAAAGACAAATCTTCTAAGAAATTATATAAATAAAAGTAGACAGCAACAACATACTATTGTAAATAAGACATTTTCTGATTTTCAGATCACCATGAAATTTTAGTGGAGTTCCACAATGAACAGGTTAACATTCAACAAGGGAGTAATACAAATAGGTTAATAGAAAAGGACAAAGGTCAACTCCCACACTTCACACAATTTAATTCATTTGTTTTATTTTGGAAGACGATGTTGCATATTCTTTCAGCAGATGATGTTGCAAATTCATGTAAATTTAATTTGACATAAGATTGTATGGCATTAGGTGAACACGTTTCCCATATTCTCAGTAATTATTACGATTGACAACAGAAACTCGTAATTATCTTAATAGTTGTATACGGATATAAAATTATTTGGATATAAATAGCTGTGTGTATGGATATATATTTGTAGCTGTGTGTGGATTTGTGTGTCTCTACTTTGCTCTGCGTACGAAATGTTAAT
Organism: Himantozoum antarcticum; assembly: GCA_027564295.1. Lineage (NCBI taxonomy): Eukaryota > Metazoa > Bryozoa > Gymnolaemata > Cheilostomatida > Bugulidae > Himantozoum > Himantozoum antarcticum. The sequence goes on from JAOQGN010326233.1 coordinate 7,659, forward strand.
TAAATGGACCAATCCTACTTTCTGTCTTCAGCTCCGAATAGCCAGCTATAATCGGATAAGATATTATATATGAAGTACTGGTATATACAAATATATATGGAATGAATGTAAGTTGGAGTTGTTCTAAAATCTAGATAATGTGATAAAAATAGTGAATTATTAATTTATGTTTAGGTAAATGTGGTAAATATGGCACTGGATATCTGGCTATACTTCTTGGGGCTCTGATGACTATTCTGGTACAATCTTCTAGTATATTTACGTCTGCACTCACCCCTCTCGTAGGTATCGGGGTGATCAATTTAGAAAGGATGTACCCACTTACTCTTGGCTCTAACATCGGAACTACATTCACTGCTATTCTAGCCTCTCTTGCACAGGATGGAGATAGGCTAAAAGATGCCATGCAAGTGTCAATGTGTCATCTCTTCTTCAACATTTCTGGGATTCTGTTATGGTACCCAATCCCATTTATGAGAAAAGCTCCTATTTTCCTTGCCAAGAAGTTAGGGAACACCACTGCTAAATACAGGTGGTTTGCAATATTGTATTTAATCGTGGTATTTTTTGTATGCCCAGCCATTGTCTTTGGACTAAGTGTAGCTGGATGGCAGGTTATGGTGGGCGTGGGGGTTCCATTAGGCCTCCTGATAATTGTAATAATAATTGTCAATGTAATACAGAGCAAAAGGCCCCAAGTCCTTCCAGCAAAGCTTCGAACTTGGGACTTTTTGCCAAACTGGTGTCATTCCTTCAAACCAGTTGACCGTATTATCACCAAAGTCACCAGGAAATGTGGTGCTTGCTGTAACAAGTGTGTGAAAGAGAACCATGGCGATGCAGAAGCAAATAAGGGAGTATCTAATAGAGCCTTGGCTGCTAGCACTGATTTATATGACTCAAACTTATGATGAATTATATAGAGTTTAATGTCAAGCTATGCTGTTCACACATTTAAGGGTGATGTCCATACATGTCACTACCAGCGCAACAGTCAGGAGTTGTCCTATCACACGATGAGTACGAATGTTGGACAGGGCTCAACTTCCGCAAGACACATACGAGGGATACCTTTTAACATCCGCGTGCTTATTTTTCAGTCCTCCCGCGCCGAAGTGCGATAGGACAACTCTCGACAGCTGTGACTGTTACGACGCTTATGACATTAATGGATACCAGCCTTTAGTGACTGTAGACTCTATGCTGTACATATTTTGAACTTTTTAAACAATTTTCATGATAATAATTAAGGCATTGACTTTCATTTTCCAGCTATATACCATATTTTTGTTAATATTATGTCGCTATTTAAAGTATTTATATTATGTTGTATTTATAATAGGCTATAATATAATATTATATTGTATTTATATTACATGTATGTTGTATTTATATTATGTGGTATTTATATTTTTATTTTGATATTCATAATAACTTGGAATATTGTTATATGTTTAGTTTACCAGTTACCACTGATGTATGCGGGAAGCCTACTGGATCAGGTTTAGTAAATATTATTTACTGTAATGTTTCGTATGGCTCGTTAGTCAATCATGGTCATAAACCTTAACAACCCTGCCTGTATTAACAAGCTGTGTGGGTACGTGAGTGCCCACCCCATCAAGAAAGCAGGTCCAACCCAGGCTAGCTGAACGGAGTGTATAGTTTATGTTAACAAAACCTTGGGAAATATTTTACATATAAATTACCAATATGGGTGGTATGCTCTATATTCATCTAGAAATAATATATAGTCGCAACTGTGTGGTAACTGTTGTTCCTTGTCTATCGATTTTTTATATTTAAGATCGATTTCAAATCGTCTATCAATTTCTGAGTTTTCTCAGTTATACAAATGTGACAAATAGCAATAATAAAATAATAAAATTTTATTATTATTCTTTATGGTCATCCAAGAGCACATTCCATATTCGCCAATGGCCACCAATTATAGGTTCATTCTACGATGGCAGCGTGCTCGACAATCGAGATAGAGCATGAGTTTGGGGTCAGGGCCAAGAATACAGATGGTTAGTAACTGTTGTTCTAAATAAAAATAAATGAGTGTTGATTTGTAATTAAATTAAATAGCTTCAGCTAAAACGAAATATATAGCTCCAAAAATTGAATGTGATGAAAGCGAGAGAAAATAGAAGTGCGTTTATATGTTGTACACGTAAACACCAAGCAAGAAACCATGCATAATTACACTATTTGCTGCATAATATACATTGTCCTACACTAACATCCTCGTAGCACACACTATAATTGTAAGTGTAGTGTATGTATGTGCCGCTTTGTGATTCGGATGCAACTGTCTCATACCTGCAGACTGATAATGTAATGTAATGCAATGTAATGTAATGCAATGCAATGTAATGATAATGTATTGTGATAACAATATTTTTTCAAATTGTGTTTTAACATTGACGGTAGCATCTTGCACAATGCCCAGTTTTAATTTTGGTCAGACATTAAAACCTTTTGCACGTGCAGCTCACACGTACACAATAACAATCAATTATATAAATCTCTGGTAATGGAGATGAGATAGTAGAATGCCACTTGATTACCATGGTGAGCAACCAAATTGGACAAGTCATTACCACTTCATTAGCAATAAATCTCAATTTCGGCAAAGTTCAAAAGTTAAGGTCCAATTGTAGCATGGGCAAGCTCTGTGTAGCAAGGGGAGAGACTCTCTTCCTTTTCTACACTGAGTGCCTGTCCAGGCTAGTCTAATTTGGTGACAGGATGGCTAGATCTCGTGCTCATGGCCCACAAGGTTCTGGGTTCAAATCCCTACCGGTCCATCCTGTTGTGAAGGTGAGCTCTTCATTTCACTCCCAGCTTCTGCTGCTCATATCAAGCTTGTATGAGGAGGATAGCTTGCATGAGGAGGGGAGCTTGTATGAGGGGAGCTTGTATGAGGAGGGGAGCTTGTACGAGGAGAGGAGCTTGTATCAGGAGGAGCTTAAGCACAGCATTAAATCAAAAATAATGCTTTAGTATGGAATAACAGCGTATAACAAATAATAATAGTGTATGGCCACGGTATGACCACAGCTCATGTAGGTTCATTGTGTTCGTGTAGGGGGGTGGGGGAAGGTGAGGGCTGCTACAGAGCCATTCAATCTATCTGAAAGAAACCTGGCAGCGGGTATTAGTATTAATGTATTAATGATCCAGTATTAATGCTAACCTTGGATTATTCAATAAGAATCTACAGGTCCAGTGGAAATGTGTATGTAGTGAAATATTGAAACCCGTTACTTGCGCTAAGAGTAAGAGCGTACAAGAGTGCTGGGACCAGGCACCCCACGGATATTAATGTGCTCTCCCTCCTCACTCTTGTGAGCATAATTTTATTCTTGGAAATACTTGATTCTACAAACTTTTAGGATTATGGGTGTTTGGCTATATATATATATCAAATGTATAGCCATAAGAGGACTAAAGGCATCATCACTTATAAAAATACGATGTGAATGTTAACCTCTGAATGTAACATGCAAAATAGGAAATTTGGTGAGGTTAGTTCGTAGTACCAAAACTTCAAAGTAAGAAGGTCTTTAAGTGGTTTACACAGAAAGCATATCAGAAGAGGCTTTTATACCACTTGCAAAGGAAGTTTATTACTGAAAATAGAAAGATTTGTGAAATCCGTAAATGTTATGATTACTGATAATAGCGCTGAACATGAATAGGTTATAATAATCATAAGAGCATATATGTACATTTCCACAAAATATCATCCTCTATCATCTAGCAAGTAGTATAATTTACATAATGCGCAATAGAGTATACAGTTGAAGTAGCATTGGTAGCTCTTTGATATCTCTGACTACGGAGAGTTTAGTAGAGACCCCCAAACAGCTGTTTCATCAAGTTAGACTGCCCTACAATGAATACTCAACGTAGATAAATAAGAAAATAATCTCCAAAATTGGTATACGACAGCAAGTAATTTGTAATGTCATAATACCCGTGATTAACATAAGTATATCAAAATATAACTTAAGCACAGATTTCGCAAGTCCCTATTCTACACCCCAATAAATCTTCACTCTTTTTATTTATTAGTTAGATATTTCCCAGGCTACATAAGCTAACAAGACCCCCTCCCCCTCCTGGAGTGCATAAACAGATAATGAAAATATAATAATGCTAAGCAGTCAGGTCCTGGGAACAAATGAACTGGCCATATACGTATATAAATACAGAATTGCTCCAGTAAATATACTATGCTTTAGACCAAAATGCACTCACAACTAGAGCTGAGAATAACAATGCAGCCAGTGGATAAATAAATGCTTAGCTGCATCGAAAACACTCCATATCAGTAGAGTTGGAATTAATGGCTTAGCCATGCTGTGTGTATAGGTAGAATGCAGTCTAGCTATAAATACAATTTATCGGTATATAAATGTTACTGCGGCGAGGCACTATGCCTATAGTAGAGGAGGAACTCTTTGAGTGGGGTGGGTAAGTGAAGAGATCTAATGTTGTTTGCCATTGTTCCAGAAAATGACTGGTGATAGAGCTTAGCTTTCAATCCATTCTGCGTCCTCTCCAACTCCTGCTCCGCTGTCAGAGTTGGCTGATGCGGGTTTTCCAGCGCATCTATCATAGTTCTCAACAACTAAAGTGTAAAAACGGTATCATCAATTTCAATGTGACAACATATAAGTATGCGAGGGCAGGTGGGAGGGGGCAGGTGGGAAGCGGTAGGTTGAGCTCGGCCGGCCGGCGATTTCCTAGGTCGGCGGACCATGTTTAGACCAGGCAGTCCCAGTCACAGGTGTGGTGCGAGGCCCAGATCGAAAGAAAAGGAAGTGAAGATGCATATGCATCTTCACTTCCTTTTAAAAATGTTCGCAACAAAATAATGTTACTTTGTTAAACAAACTGGAATTCACCATCAGAAAATGAATATGCATTATTAATCAAAACAAAACCTATATTTAATGATGGAATATGAAATAAACAGATTGACCTCTTTACTGTTCTTTGCTAGCTACATTTGATCATAATATAGAAGTTATGGCAAAATTCCTTTTTAATTCGGTTACCTTGACATTAGCTTATTTCTGGGGTTTGGGGTTGTGGGGTACCGAAAGTTACTAGATACTTTAAATCTCCCCTATTAGATTAATGTGGTGATGACTTCAAATAATTGTAATAGTAATACTTAGGAAGTTTGCATAGATTGTATAGAGAGAGAGAGAGACAAGCTACTAACATCTCGTCGTCTTAATCTTTCCTCATTGTTCTGCACATTTCTGACATTTGGATCATCTTCAGCATCCTCTTCTTCTGATTCCGATACGCTGCTCACACTGCTACTACCGAACATACAATAACTGCCATGAGGGTTAAATGTCTGCCCATGTACGTATATGTATATTATGACAATGATATTTTTACATTTAAATACTCGGTATTGAAGATGAAACTAGTAGATAAGATAAGGCATTCAATATAAACACCAGGCTTGGTGAGCATGGCTAACCACAGCTGACTATATCTACAACACATCTGGTAACATGATTTCTTTCACTGACATGGCATAATATCTCATCGGCCAATTACTGACGACAGATAGGGTGTTTGATGAGATCATATAAACCATGGAGAATATTGGTAAAATTGTACCAGGAGTTACAACGAACAGGAGCTAGCAAGATACAGGAGCCAATAAGAACTGGTGGATTTAGACAACTGTATGCTCTGGGTTACGATAAGAGGATGCAATACCTGGCAATAGAAGGAGGTAAACTTTCAATAGATGGAGAGCGGACAGCAGTACAGCTTGTTTCAGTGTCAGCAGTTTGTGCATCAGTGTTCTGTGCATCAGCGTTGTGTGCATCAGCATTGTGTGCATCAGCATTGTGTGCATCAGCATTGTGTGTGTCAGCATTGTGTGTGTCAGCATTGTGTGTGTCAGCATTGTGTGTGTCAGCGGTACCAGTGGTTACAGGGTCTGTATCACGTGTATCAGCACTATAATTAACAGCATCATCATGTGTTCCACTAGCATGGCCACTGTTGCCTGTGTTTGATTCGTTGGTAGAGGTATAACCACAACAAGACAGCAAACGTTTACCAAGACCTTTAGGATGTGCAGAATCACTATCATCATCTTCTTCACGGCGACGTTTAGGACTGCCAGTAGATGGTTCATTTCCTGTAAACAGAAACATCAAGGAGCTTGAGAACATCCATTAATATTACATTGTATACAGCAAACACAATTCCTCCTTTACCATACCCTGGGTTGCAAATGTACAAAGTACTGTCAAATAATATTGTACATTGAAACCGATCAACATTGCTGATACAAACAATAAAAGTGACATAATCAAGTTTCAAATTAACGTAGATGGGTGGTGATAGCTTGGTAGGACATCTGGTAGGGTAGATTGGTAGGACATCTGGTAGGGTAGATTGGTAGGACATCTGGTAGGGTAGATTGGTAGAACATCTGGTAGGGTGGATTGGTAGGACATCTGGTAGGGTAGATTGGTAGGACATCTGGTAGGGTGGATTGGTAGGACATCTGGTAGGGTAGATTGGTAGGACATCTGGTAGGGTAGATTGGTAGGACATCTGGTAGGGTGCGTTGGTAGAACATCTGGTAGGGTAGATTGGTAGGACATCTGGTAGGGTGGATTGGTAGGACATCTGGTAGGGTGGATTGGTAGGACATCTGGTAGGGTGGA
>JAOQGN010326344.1:0-21926 GCA_027564295.1 Himantozoum antarcticum
AGCATAACCCCTAAATACAACGCCGTGCTAAAACCAGTTTGCATAGTGAACCCGGTTCATGAGGTTGCCGTCCTCCATGTCGACGCCGTCGAGCTAAAAACGTGATGCTAAAACTCTCTATTGGCATGGGCCGGTCCTTGGGAAGGTCTGGCTGCTCGCCTTTGGGCGCGTGTGTGACGGCTTTGGGCGTGTGTGACGGCTTTGGGGGGTGTGCACGTCGGGCCGGGCTTTCTCGGTGCGGCGTAGACAGTGATGAATAGCTTTCCACATGGGCAGTCACCACTCTAGCTTTGAGCTATCCGACTGTCCCATTTGCATTTTATAATTTGTTTTTAGTTCCAATATTACCTTTATATTTTATATTAAGTATATACACAATAAATTATTATAAAAAAAAATGCAAAAAAAACATGGATACCCACCCGACTATACTGACTGTGGGTACTTTACCTGCAGCTGACCTGCAGAACATAAGGCAGCAACAAACATTGTTGGCCAAGTAATGTTTGTAATACTGATTCTATTACAAGAGACCTGTAGGTCTGTCGGAGATAAACATACCTTTCTCAAATTTTGTTCTGATAACAGTGAATGGCACATCTGGAGACTCATGTTTCGTCATGACTTGAAATCCGTAGCAAACACCTATGAAGCAAAGAAACTCATTTTCTATCAAACGGACTAGCCTGAGGTTTTTAAGACTATCAGCAATGTTACCATAAGCAATTATTACCATATTAGCAATGTTATGATAAGAATAATAAGAAACATTACCTAGCATGTTCAGACATGGCTATAATTTAGGACCCTTGCTAAATATTTATAATAATGATGAAATGAAATCAAATAATACACAAACAAATGTTTGTGTATTCACTTAAATTTTGTAGTTGCTCATAACAATATTAATGAACACCTATGCTACCTTCCAGAATAACCATTGGCACAATAACCTCTGGTATTCATATGACATCCCCAAAGCCACTTTAAAAGTAACCAACACTTATTGCTTGTTGCTTATTGCTTATGGCTTATTGCTAAGACATGACACACATGACACATGACATCACATGACATCACATTACATGACACACATTTGGATCAGCTACTCACCATGGGAACACATGACTGTTAATATTCCAGGGAGAAGACTTTGATGTTTAGGAGCCTTTTTATTACATATCTTCTGGGATGAAACTCCTTTGTCTTTAGCAAATGAACCCCGAATGTATTTAGTAGGCATGCTGGGAAAGCAATCTCGTTCATCAGACAGGGAATCAGACAGGCATGTCGATCTCTCATGCGGGGTGTAGCTTCGCAGTACATTCACCTTGGTTAATAAATGATTGACAACAGGCTTCGTGATGTGAGTTAAATTATGAGTCGAACCTTGCTTGTATATCTCATAAAGTGAGGGACATAATCCTTGTAAAGTTTTTAGTTGAGTCGCGTTACTGAGCCCAGCCTCACTAATGTCCATGAGCGTGTTGATAGCAGCATCAGAGACGATAGTGGCGTCAAACAACCCATACACAGGTGTGTTAGCTCCTAGGTCTTTCAGGAGACGTACCCAATACAATGGGAGAGCTTGACTGTCAATCTCATTAAGAAACAATATGAGGGGAATGAGCCATGGTGCAGCAGTAGACGCGAGCTCTGTAAGGTGGCATGAAAGTTCTCCTTTTCTCAACTCTCTGCGCAGCTCTAAACATTCAACTGCAACCCTTTCACTGAAACTATAACAGAAAAACAGCCCACGGTCAGTATAATAAACTGCAGATTTAGGAGCATGATAATATTGATTATCGTGCTCCGCCATGAACTACATCATACTGTCATACATCTATCATGAAATGTTGATATTCCAATAACGGACAAACCAAGCTCTGTATTATACATGTAAGTGTAAGTTATACAAAAGCTCGAAATCAAGGAGGTAGTCGTAAATTTTAGCAAAATGTTTTCCACACAATCATTGTTGGTAAAAAAAACATTTTTTATGAAATCAAATAGGATTCAGAATGTTAGCGATTTCAAATATCTGGGCACGATTTTAAGAATGATGTAACATGGTTAGAAATATATACATCATGAGTAAACTAAGACAATGGCTGATGGCTTTCTATAAATTCTGTAGCTTTAAGCCGACTGCGAATTAAAACTCCCATCATTATGTTTAATTCTGCAGACAAGTTGCATTTTTCAAACTGCTGGCTACGATCAGTGGATAAGTATTTTTTATCACTGAATTGTACGACTAACAAAATGAGAGAGTTATATATACTAATTTCATTCAACGTTTTATTAAACAGGCTTATGTGAATTGTCAGTAGTCAATGTGTATAATACCTAATAAATATATCTAGATCTATCATACATAGTGAATTGATATACTGTTTTGCATGTATTTTTGTTCACTAAACCTTGAGCCAGGAAGGTTCTGACATTTAACAGAAGAGGATCTCATAATGAGGTACTTCCGTTGGAAGCTAAGGGTTATCCCATCGCATATCAAAATTCTTGGTTGGACACCACAAATATGGCATTTGAAGTTGTCTCTTTGATCTGAGCCATATTCAAGAAGGTCAACAAATGACAGCCAAGAAATTCTTAGCTTATCATAAGAAAGAGGTTGCATCGACATCATGCTCCAATCCCAATATGACATCTTGAAGAATGAGTATAGCGGCATTCTGAAGAATAACAAAGAAAATGTCTTCAAGCACTCAATCTAGAGAGCTCCGATACTTTTCCAAATAAAGATAGCATTTAAGCTCATTTCAAATACTAACATTTTGAATGCAGAGTCCTTTTTTAAAGTTCAACAAATCAAATATGTTCTCTGTACCAGAGCCCATCTCTTATCATGTGCAAGCTTATTAAAGGTACTATAAACACAGAAATTGTATAATGATATCTTGCGTGCAGCCATGTGATGGGTAGAATACACTACAGCAGCATAAAGCAGCTTTGGAAGCTTTCTATAATTATAACTAGCTAGAAGGAAACCATATTGTGCTCCAACCATTTATTTCACTGCAAACATTAAACATATTATAGGTATGAATATTGTTTGGTTTCAATTTCAAGAAATCTGGTTCCACGTCATGGGGTATCATTTATATATAAAACAATGCAAGCTAACTTGGGTCCGGGATGAAAGTTTTGTTATGTGAGAGTTTTGCTTAAAGAGGTTCAAGAATGAGAGACTTGACTGTACAATACTTTCCCATATTAAAACAAATCAAAAGCAAAGAATCTTAGATGCTAGGTGAAAAATGAATTAATGGAGATGATAAGGGACGATTCAATTTAAAACCTGGATACGGCCACCTAGTGAACTGGTGTGTTTAGATTGCAATGACTAATTCATCAATCATAGGTACTGTGTTGAAGAAGACGGTTGGTTTATTAGATTGGCTACAAACATACCCTTCACTGAGAAACATCTTGCAGTAGCTGCGCAAAAGATCGTGAGAAACTAAAAATGTGCTCATATTCAGAATTCCAAAACTTTGTCCATCAACGTAACATTGACTTTCACACTCACTACACTTTCCGGTGAACACTAAAATATAAAACATTTCAGAACATAAATCCTCATCCTTATGTTATCTATTTAGTCCGCATGCAGTTTTGAAGTGAAGTGAGGGCCGCATTAAGCCGGAAACCGCCAGACGAGATAAGAAGGTTACTTTGGTGTCCGCCTTGCCCTCACATCCAGCATGCCATAGCTGTCAATAATTGTATTAAACACATCATTATTAAACTAGACAGCATGTGAATAGTCATTCACGTATTACATAGCCTAGATTTACACAAATTCATAGCATATTAGTCACCAGTTCATGAAATTGCGTGTAGTCCCAAAAAGTAAGATGAGAAAACAAAATAAGATAATGTTTAAAAAATGTATTCAAGTAACAAGAGTAATCCCAACACGGGAGTATATGAAATAGCAAAGAAAGAAAGTCGGAAGAACTAACTACAGTACTACCTTGAACTTGAGTTATGTTGGAGCACGAATAAACTGGAAGCAGTAGAGGCACTTCGCCTGGAACAATGTTGATAGAGCCACACACTTTACACTTCTCAGGATATAACTGGGTAGGAAGCAAGTATGGGGTTCTGTCTCTACAAAACAAACAATGACCCTCTTGTAATTTTAATTCCAGGTGCAATTATCAAGGACCAATAGAAATTCATAATTAATAAAAAGTTTTTTTCATATTCAACGTGGCGCTATATGAATTTGTGGAACAGGAAATTAAAATAAAAAATTACAACTGTACTGGCCCAGTAGCAAGGCAAAGCCAAACCAAAATTAAAGACTGATCTAGACTGGTATAGGTATGAGATCTCTCACACCTTTATATTCAGTACGGTCGATGGTAAAAATTGAATTACAGTTACACTAGCACTTTTTGGAAGGATCTATTATTTATCCTGCGCCACAAATTTCATTGCAGAAGTAGCTTTACGATAACATTTGTGTGCTGTCCTAGCAAAATCAGTCACAAGGAGGTGGATTTTGCTTGTTATTGTGCAAATCAGACGAAAAATTGCCTGCTGAACAAAAGGATTATTATATTTGTTTACTTTCTAGTTAAAAAAAGACCAACTTGCGCAAATATTTTGATCAGTTCGAAAGCAATCAATTTGATAAAAACGCCTTTAAAGTTCTGATAATGAAAATTCTATATCTGAGATTGTTGTAATTGGGGGTCAGTGCTGAAATCGTATTCTTTGGTAAGTTGACTGAATCCACTGATGATAAAATTTCTAACATACAAGTGTTTGACCATTGCATGACCTTCACAAAATAACCTCAACTAAAATAATAGATAAATGCCCATTGCGTTCAGTAAATAGACGAAATAGCCAACTAGCCACAGAGGATATAATGTTGTTATTTATTACTACTAGTAATTCATTTTTAGCTTATGATCTCAGGTTAGACTAGATTTGACATCAATATGACTGTAACAGCCCTAATATCATCAAGAATGGTTGAAGTATACTCACCTCTTCCTTGCCGAATCCTGAAAATACAATATGAAGATTCAATAAAAAAAATTCGTAAAGGTCCCACATAAGTACGAAATTACGTGTTTAAAGTTTGTGCCTTAGTTTTAGCTGTTAGTGGTTGCCCTGGTTGACTGATGCCATGATAATTGGCAGTCTTTTATGCTGATTATCAGAAGGGTAAATTTCCTCCATGACACTATAGGATTTATAGGTGTCTTGCTGGTTTTTAGAAAAGAGTAGGCGGTCAAATACAACAAGCTGGATGTAAAGATTACAGCATTTAACTCACAGCATTTAACTATCTACTGTTATTTATCAAAGTTTTCCAGTCATATTCAATCATGTGTAGCTTTTCCAGCTCAATCTTGGATGCTTCACAATCATAAATTCACTGTGTGAAATGACTTTTGAATCAAGTCATCAAGGCTTCACATGTCACTACTATCATCTAAATGATCAAAAATCACCTCTATTTAGCACAGGCTCATGTCCAATCACTATTCCCATCTTCAGAATAAAGTTCTCTCAAAATTAAGTAAAACTATTCCGATTCTTCCTCAGAAATTACATTTTGCAAATCACCAAACTTTCTTTTGCCAGCCATGCTTTCAGACTTCTGGTTTTTCTAGCAACAACTTTGCGTCAGACGTTGAGACCTTTCCCGAAGGATTAGCTAATTGCTGATGACATATTTGCAAAACATTGCAAACTTATATTATAAACACTTATAACACTAACACTTACAACACTTATCAGTTATAAGGCTTATATCTACGTAGTAACAACGCCGTATTATGACAGGATAAGCACAAACAGCACTAATTTTTGCATACAGGCACATATACATTGGCAGTTTGATATAATATCTCTCCAGCTACAGTGTTAGTCAACAGCAGTCAACAGTAGTCAACAGAGACAGAGTGATCATTTTACCTGCGCTGAAAGATGGTGATAGGCTCAGCTGACAACGAAATTTGTCTGGTACGAATGATGAGATTAGATTCTTCCGGCCATGTCTTCTCTGATTTGGCAATAATTCGAATGAATGGGCAAGGACCTCTATGATTGGAACAATCACATTTGCCATTGGCAACAGTAGCAAATCGCTTGTCATTGTAGACCAAATATACACCGTCATCCAGGAATACTATCTGTAGGTAGTAAAATGGTTTCAACAATGACATTGGGGTATAATTATTTAACACCGGGCAATGACACGACATTATAAAAATAAGTAACATAATTATTTGTTTCAAACGAAGTGTTTATAGTTCAATTTTAGAAACAATTTACTACTAAAGTATACATAATATTATGCAAAATTGACTGGTATAGTGAATTTGGCAACAACGTAAATTGTAAATTGCTGATCTCTGCTTGCTGTAATAAAACTAAAATTTACTGTAGTTGTGTGTAAAAAATGTGTACTGTTCTGCTGAAATTTTGAACGAAGCGCAGCAAACATTGATAACATATTACGCAAAGCCTCCATTTCATAAGCAACATTGACACAAGCCCAAAATATTTAAATCAGAATTAATTGCAACAGACAAAGTGGAAAGCTATCACCATGACAGAAAATTGGTATGATACGAGGGGTGATCAATAAGTTCCAGGACTGTGGTTATTGTGGGAAATTAAGAAGAGTTAAACATATCATATTCAAACATTCTCCTTCAAAGTAATCCTCTGGGGACTAGATACATTGTCTCTAACGCTCCTGCCACTTATCATGCACCTCTGGTAGCCCTATTAGGAAATCGCCTTTAGCTCATTTGGCTTGCATGGAGGGTATATCATCAAATTTTGCCCATTTCATGACAGATTTTAAATTTTGAAAGAGTAAGTTGTGCTTTAACATTAGAAAGGGCTGAAAATTGTCCAATCGTAGTTTAGAGCGCTTTTAGCACTTTCTAGCGGTTCCTTGCACACCTGGACCTGGTAATTCTTTGGGACGAGCATTGTTGGAATTCTTTTCACGTATAGATTTTCAATTAAAATAGTTCGCACAGACCAACAACGCAACATCAACTCACCAAACATTTCCCTGATGGTTAAATGCTGGTCAAAATTAACTTTTTCCTCAGAAAGTGTGAAGTGATTGCTAGTTCTAGAGGTGAAAGGGCGAACTGACCTAACATTCTCTTTAGCTCACCCCCAACCGCCTTTAAACCTACTAAACCAGTCATCTGTTTGTGAAAGACCAAGTTCACTATCTTTGAAAGCCTTTAGTAACATTGGTGGTCTCAGACGTCAACTTATCTGAGTTCAAAACAACGAATATTGCAAGTGTGCTGATTTTCTTTTTCAGATACGTTGAAAAATAGCCGACAGATGAAATTGACTTCTGGGAAATCTGGTCTCACTCATTTCAGATTTTCCCTGGGCTTTAATTTTTTGCAAACTCACTCGTCAAATGTAGCCAACCAACATATCAACTATGGTATTCGCTAGTATTAACGGTCGATGATTTACAGACACAGTCCAGGAACTTATTGATCACACCTTATATACTACTACATGTAATGTGATATATTGGGTACCTGAGTTTCTTCTTCACATGTACTGTATGAATGATCATATTCTCGGTCCGAGGGGTACTGCCATTCATCTAAACAAGAATGATTCAACAGTGATCACTAGAAGCAACCTTATGCTATACTGTTGCACAGGAATTACAGGGTATAGGAATAACAGAAGCCCTTATGACCTTCTAGAAATTCACCTGTCAAGAATCTGGAGGATATGAAAGTATCTTTGATATAAAAGCATATCATATTGGATGCGTAGGGAGATGGAGAAACACATTAGAACAATAGACCAGTTAACATATATGACTACTCTCAAACTCGGTCATGGACCTATGAATAAAATGTTTATAATCGGTCATAAATGCGCAATAATTATATAAGCCTCATAAAGATATAATGTACACAACATTAGATTTTAAGAATAGTAGAGTAGAACACTATGAGATCGTAGAACTTAATACTAAGTATAAAACTTAGTATTAAGCTAAGGTAAAAGGTTAGTAATCCGTTTTTACTACCATCTGTTTTATGAATGAGCAATCACCAGGTTATGATTAGTTGCCACTTTAATCATAAAACTATATTATATGCATAGTATATAAAATTAAAATATAACATCTATCCTTAAACTACAAAACATTTAGAAAATTCATTTGAATGAGCTCCATGGCCCAACTAATTTTCATTTACATGCACTGGATGTTCCGCGTCTTTGAAGTAATATTTTAGCAAGTATCATTATCCTTATTTTTATAACACACTAGTTTTCTATTTCAACGTGGACATATTAATATGCTGCCACACCGACTACTGATTCAATTCACCAACTCTAGCGGAGTACAAATATACATTGACATACCTAACTGATCTACATAGGAGGAGTCAAACTGGTCCAGTACATCTATGTGTTTACATCTTTGAGATTCTGGTAGGATCAAAGAATTAGCTGCTGAAGCCATGACAACCTCAAGATTAGAAACATTACAAGAGCAGAACATTATGCCTCCCATTTTAATAATAGCAAGATAGTGCTTTTTCTAAAATAAAAATTCATAGAGTTTTGGAAATGGTACTAATTGATAAATAAAATATAAATAACAATTGATATATGAATAATATGAATAAAAATGGTTGACAACATTATGTTACCAGTTTTCAAATCTGTGGTAATTGGAAGAATTTAATTAAAATATTAACCTTCACGAGTTTGTAACATAACATCGCAAATGCTGCGAAGCACACATTAGCGAGACAGCTAAATAAAATGTTGTTTTTATAAATGAACAGTATTAGCCTTCACATAATTATCAGTTGCCAAACTTAGTTGCAATGCTCAGTTGCGAAACTAAGGTTTCGCAACTGCTAAGGTATATTATTATGTTTTAAATAAGTAACCTATATTTAGCAAATATAGAGTAGAATAGTACCTGTTGATGCTGAACATGTTTTAATGTAAATTTAAATTGTACAGGAAGACACTTTGGATTATTTATTTACTGCCGGTTTACTCATTGCACATTTGACGAAAAAACACCATCACACTACTGAGACTACAAGTGAAATATCAACAAAGTTATATTACAAATAAGTAAGAATCAAATCAATCTTATCAGACCATCTCATCAGTCTTATCATTTAGACCCTATTACATTTCACTATAAGTGAAATATCAACAAAGTTGATATTTCACTTATGTTGAAATATCAACTTAGGGCTGCCACCCTCAACAAGGGCTGCCACACAGAAACATATTAGATAGAATCCTCAAACGTAACATGTTCACTGAAACCCCGATATGCTATGCTCTTTAAAAATTCCAATATAAACACTGATATATACAGGGTTGTGAATTGGTTTGGTTTGCATCACGTTTTCCACATCTGCTAAAATGTTAATACGAAGCATTAGTATAATATATAAATTCCACTACATGTATGTGTAATGAATCAATAATCTTACTGACATTGAGTTGCCTTGAGTCTAGCCAGTCAGCAACAGCTATAACCCACCTAGTCCACACAACAGCATGTTCACTGTGCAAACTATGTGCATACGCTAACATATCTGGCTGGGTAGAAACAAAGATAAAACAAATATAACATGATCATAGCTATGTGTACAATGTCTTGCCCTTGCCTTTCTAGTGCATAAATAGAATGGAGTATGCAGCTTGACATGGACATGTAGACAATATAGGCAATACGGAGTATATTGAATAATCAGTATGGCATAAAATTTTGCTAATTAATCCTTGTACTTTCGAAGCTTTACAGATTGCATTATTGGCACAAGTCGTTGACACAATTCTCATATTTTAGCAAGCCACAGTGAAAAATATCCAAGTACTTAATGCCAATCCTCTACCAGCAGAGCATCCCCACAACAAGCAACATAAGGCTGGTGATCATAGAACCATTTAAAAAAAACCACTAGGATACACTTGCTAGTGTTAAACGATAGACACTATTGTCCTACCCAAGCATCAAGACTATGCACAGGATTACTTGTTATGCGCGTGACATCTGAACAAGGGCTGCCACACAGTTTCATGAAAATACGGAAAAATTATTGGCGAGCTGAAACAATATGTAATGTAATTAATTTTTTATTAAGTAATTTGAACATTATATCGCGACATAATATACTATTCCCAGAATATACAAAAAGTTTTACAATTCAATTCATTGTATGGCAAGTATTCGAGTGTACCGACAGGTAGTTCATACTAATGGCCAATTTACATTACATAGAAAACAATTGTTTTGCATCGGTCTACCACAAACTGAAAATGCCGGTCATCCATTTACCAACAAATCTTGGACCGAGCTGGGACGGCCGTATGTGAACACTACTTTATGAATTTAAAACAATGAATCAGACGAGCTATTACTTGCCCACGACCATAGTTGTCCAGCCGAAAGTCTTTTTTATATTGCATTGACATCTCTTATATTGCACATATAATAAATCAGCTCAATAGCTCAAGGTACTCAAGAGGCAAATAGATACTTAATATTATTAACATTTACCAGAATGATAGTGTGGTCGATGGTGATAGGAAGAACATCATCTTCCGATGGAGAAATTATATCAGGAACAGATACATTTTCAGATGCACCACTGGAAGAGGCGACCTCTTCTTTTCTAAAATAATGTACAAATATTTATACTAGCTAATGCCAATTGGCAACCATTACTAAAGCTACAATAAAACATCAAAGACATTATTTGATGATTACTAAAGCTACAATAAAACATCAAAAACAATTTTTGACTAATTGTTTTTTTCCAACAAATTAACTAATTATACATTTAAGTTTATATAATTATATTCATTATCCACAATTACACAAACTTATATAGTGGAGAAATAGCTCCCACACACTGCTAGACACACACACACGAACACGTACACGCACACACCAACATGCAACTCCAGAAACACTAATACGTGAGAATACAACAAAGGCCTACTCTACTGACACCCAAGTTTTACAATCATCTTTCCTATTAAAAAACATTACTATTACTAACTTTTGACGTTTGGAAGTGACTTTTTTTGACTGATTTTGAGCCTTTGTTCTGTGGAATGAATATTTTATCGAGCGTCTTTGGCGGGCTTCTTTAACCTATCAACATAGTATAAACAATTGTGCATTCACCAACTACAAGACTTCGATTGACAGCAATTATAGCAACCAGCATTATTTAGTTAGTCTGTCAAATTCATTTTAGGTATGTGAAGGGTGTGCTAGACATTCTATCTGTCTAACACACATGCCTAGGAGAACTCAGACATTGCTTACAATTATGATATATTAGGGGTGCACTACAATTGCTGTTTCCAATAACTTTGAAGACAGAATGATGTCTGATGATTTAATTTCTTTGCCGATTTGATAAACCAATATGTATTCCTGAAATAGTGGCCAGCTTATGTAAAATCATAAAATTAAGTTTGGCAGCAACTTGCAGTATCATTATTGCAATTTTAGTGCCTTAATTAATTTCTAGTTTAGCAGAAGTTATTGTACTTGGTAATTTTTCATTGTCATGCATTTTATCTCATTTTTACTAAGAATTCCAGCACTAAGCACCTCACTATTTTAATTGTTTTTATTGTAAATCGCTTAGAAATTATCTTCTTTGATTTTATTAAGCGATCACTAAATAAACTTATCATCATCATCATTTAATTTAAACAGTGTGAGAATTGGACAGCCATGTGCCATAGGACATAGATTAGTTATACACAAACGGGAACCACTAGTGAACGCTGGTAATCTAATCTGATTAGTGGAATTAATGCTGTTTAACGCTTTGCAAATAAATACATAAATGGGTACCTATATAGGACTACTAATGGTTCGAAAATGTCCCAATGAGTATCAACAAGCTGCTTATGACATATTCCTTAACTCAGATATTCTGCCTAACCCTAACCCTACTCTGCCTAACCTAATGAATCAACCAGAAATGTTTACGAAACAAAAAATACAAATTATTTCAATTTATGGGCCTGTGAACTAAATCACTTCGGAATTACGTTCAATTGTTTGTATTACTAACCTGCTCCAAAAAATCTTCCTTGTTCACAGACATTGCAGTCTAGGAGTGACGCTACTGAGAGGGATACTTTGAATTTTGAAACTTTCACATATCCAATAGAAAGCAATGCCGTTGAAACTTCACGGCACCTAAAAAAGAAAATGCAGAATCTCCAATTATCACATTGGAATGGCATTAAAATCATGAGCACTGACGAGTTGTCTTTTCGCTCCACTTCTTCATTAGCTTTGTATACTTTACCTTTACTTAGTAGTAAAGGTACTAAAGAACGAAAGCATACAAAGGTAATGAGAGCGAAGTGACAACTCCTCAGTGCTCATGATTAAAACGCGTGTTGAAAAATCCTAATACAACGTACATGTAGGCCTAATCCGTAATACAATATATTGTAGGCCTAATAATGTAAAAAGGTATAATGGCTCAATGACATAATTATGGTATGCATAGGCCTACCAATTATAGGTTATGTCTCCAACTATAATATTATTCTGGTACTTTACATTCATATTATTTATGTAAAACTATTATATACATTTATAGGCTAAACTAAATACAATCATCGATTTGTAATTAGTTTATGACAATCACAAATTTTGACCGATTTTCAGAATTCAATATTCCAATTTTTTATGACGTACAGCAGTCTGAGAGCTGTGCTTTAGTTTTGGGTTTTGGATCTCAGGCAACACTGACCGCTGACTGTATAAAGGTCTACCAATCATAGTGAAATTGACACATGAAGATCACAGTTAAAAAGCATGGTGTAAATATCTATAATTATTCGTGTATTCACCAAACACAATCAAATATTTGGAAGAAATTCCCCCGATTACCATGTTTTATGTTTCCACAAATTATAAGCATGTTTCTACAGCAACCAATGTTATCTCAATCATGCAAATATATTTTGGAAAATACTCATTATATTTTGCAGTTGCAGCCGTATTGCAGCCAAAATCATAGGCCTATTTTTAACCTTGGCAATCCTTTGACAATCATTACGGCAGATGTTAGGTTTACATTTACATGTATATTATATTCTACCAAGAGAAGAAAAAACAAACACATCCAGATAGTACCGAAATATTACCACTAGTCTGCAAGTAACCCGCTAGTACTAGTAGTTGGTGGTTTTATAATAATATATAAAGCAGAGGTATTTTATGGAAAGCATGTAATTACAGCTGTATAAACATTATATTATCACTACAATAAATAAAGATGTTTATTGTTATTTATTTCTCTAAAAATATGCTACATATTTATTATGATTATTATAATAACTAATATATACTAAAAAGCATATTATGGTATGATATTATAATATGTAATAATATATATTAATACCAGGTATTACCGTATTCTCGCGGCACTGTGACGCGCGTCTTATAGGTGAGAGTGGACTTTTAAAAAATCTCAATTTATAAGGCACACTGGTTATACATTCACTTATAGGACGCACTTCGCCTTATAACGCGCACCCAATAACCTTTTTCATCTTATAAGGCGCACCGCGCACCCATATTTAAAGGAAAGAAGCTCGCACTTTATAAGTCGCACCATAATGTTTTTAAAAAAGATCTCACTTTTTAGACGCGTGTCCTAATGGTGAAGTACTCGTCGGGATATAAGGCACACCCACTTATAAGACACGCATCCCTGTGCCGCGAGAATACGGTATGAATATTTTATACAAACAAACGTTGAGAAAAAATAATAATCAAGGAGTATTATACAGCCTGGAAGAAGAAGTCTAAATTGTATCTGATTGTGTATTGCTATATTATTGCTCTCATGCAATGCCATGCTTTCTATTTCTAATGTGTTCTATCTAGTCTCCGTGAAAATTGAAGCCTCCATTAGCCATTTAAACCATCTGGAAATTAAATGGTTAATTTTTTCAGTTCGATCGGCTTGCCTAAGGTAAGTTTCCAATTGCAAGTTTGGGACACCAAAACTCCAAAGATTTAAGTTCTAAGTCAAGGTGACCGAGTTGAAAATAAATTATACTATTTAATAAACTATATTTTTACCTGTTTAACTTCGAGTGTATTGTGTGTTGTTGTTGTAGAATCCTGAAGGGGAGATGGCGAGGGTGGTGACTGCCGCCATTAAGGCAGGATATAGACATTTCGATACAGCAAAGTGCTATGCCACTGAACCTCTTATGGGCCCGGTGATTGCACAACTCATTGAAGCTGGTGACATCACTCGGGAAGACCTGTTCATCACATGCAAAGTATAGTCATTCAGATTTACATTATAATAAATATCTCATTTTATCAGGTATTGCTCACCTCACTGTCAGTATCAGTACTATCAAATGTATCAATGTATTGTAATTGAAATCTTTCAGAATAATTATGTTTTGGAAAACTCAACAAATAAATCTAAACTAATGGGCTAATGATGTTCAATTAGAGTAGCCAGTGGTCAGTGATGGATGTCAGTGGTGGATGTCAGTGGTGGATGTCAGTGGTGGATGTCAGTGGTGGAAGTCAGTGGTGAATGTCAGTGGTGAATGTCAGTAGTGGATGTAAGTGGTGGATTTCAGTGGTGAATGTCAGTGGTGGATGTCAATGGTGGATGTCAGTAGTGGATGTCAGTGGTGAATGTCAGTGGTGGATGTCAATGACGGATGTCAGTGGTGGATGTCAGTGGTGGATGTCAGTGGTGGATGTCAGTAGTGGATATAAGTGCCTAAGTGGTGGATCTCAGTGGAGGATGTCAGTGGCGTGTGGCAGTGGTGTGTGACAGTGGTGGATGGCAGTGGTGGGTGGCAGTGGTGTGTGGCAGTGGTGGGTGGCAGTGGTGGATGGCAGTGGTGGGTGGCAGTGGTGGATGGCAGTGGTGGGTGGCAGTGGTGGATGACAGTGATGGATGTCAGTGGTGGGTGGCAGTAGTGGATGCCAGTGGTGGATGTCAGTGGTGGGTGTCAGCCATGTATACGAATATAAGTGTGATAATTGATTTTGCAATCTAAACAAACAGGCATTGCTTTATTAAATAAAATTAAATATTAAGCAATAATTGTTTCATATAGGACCATTACTAATTCACCCATATTGACAACGCTCTGAGACACTACCCAAAGAGAACACAAACTCTTTGAGTTTGCTGATATTAACATAGTTATAAGCTTGAAAGTTTACAATTTCATACAGTAATTTGATAGAAAATAGTAAGCTCGTAAAGTGGGATTTGAACCCGGGCTCTTTGTGCCACAGTGCCTAGCACTGTGCCACAAGGGCCTGTTTCCTTTTTTAAGGTTGCCGAGCTGGTGTAGTGGATGCATTCGCCTGCCACTGTGCTAGGCGCTGTGCACGGTTTCAAATCCCAGTTTACGAACATACTATTTTCTATAAAGCTATATGCTTGATTGAAACTTTCAAGTTGTAATGCTTAGGGTTATTATTAATATTGAATGGAATTGTCGTTTGAAAGAATGATTATGTACATGCTAATTCTTATCATATCCGCTTGCCCTCTCCAAAGTACCTGCCGATTGAGCTACAACCTGGTCTCTCCTGACCCACCTATTCACACAAATAGCCAAACATTTTAGAATGGACTAATGTCGAATACTGAGGTGTTTGCTTTTCCTTTTATCATAGTGGCCGGATGCATACGTCTGGTCACTGGGTTGGCTCTCAAGAACAGAACTAATTGTAAAAGCAGCATATATCATTATTCCTAGGGTGCATTCGAATTTTGCTGCAACAAACCCATCATTGTCATAAAATGGGTTGATACAGCACATCGCAATTAATGACAACGACGGCTAACTGCTACCTGTTCAGTTCTGTAGCAACAAGGAAATCTGACTTTTTGTTCTCACAATAGGAAATCACAATAATGTGAAAAGTGTAATCACTGTAAGTGAGTGGCCTATACTAGGAATATAGCAAATATTGTGGACTTCAATATCATCCTAAGGCTAGTGAAACACAGTTGAAGTGCGATCGCTGTCACTACTAGCATGTGAACTTGAGATTTGCTAGTAAAATTGGTTTATTATTGATAAACCAATTTTACAAAGGTGTGGGCTGTTTCCAATCATCAAGAACTCGCGCTATGTTTGCTACATACAAGCCATAAAATCCTTCGCAAGAATTTGAAGAATTCTCGCTTGCAACGAAGAATACAATTACTTCTCACAACAGTCACAGTCAGCTTGGATGGCACAACACCTCTCTCCACCTATCACAATACGTCATCTAGTTGTAACAATCCAAACAGAAATGCAGTTGTGGCAACCAAATTTTGGTATTTATCATTGTTGCAACAGTATCCGAATGCAGCCCTAGTCTTCAATATGGTCAGGCTACCAACAGATTCAAAATTAACCTTAGATAATGTTCTAATCAAAGTAGCATCTGCAAAGGAAATTAGCCTAAGTGCTAATGATTATGTATGTACCTGTAGGTTTGGTGCACTGATCACCACCCTGACGCTGTGAAAGCTGCTGTGGAACAGAGTCTGACAGATTTGCATACAACATACATTGATATGCTTTTAATTCATTGGCCAATGGCTTACAAGGTAACAGGATTATAATTATGAGTGTAACTAGTCTTGGTTTCAGAACTTTTCATAGAAAAGGCTGACGGGATGTTTTGAACCAGTCTAGAATCAATAACTTGCATTGGCAACCAACTTCTTTTCGTGAAGGTCTAAAGAAAGCCTTGGCTCTCTTTGTAGGTGGAATGATGGATTGGGCAAGATGGTGAGGGACGGTTAGTTGGGCAAGTGAAGCAGCCTGGGTGCTCTGGGCTGGTGGGGAGAGCTGATGAAGTAGGCTGGTGAGGTGGGCTGGTTGATAGGTGTGGTTGGTTAGCCAGGCTGGTTGATTTAGTATGAAGGGCAGGTTGATGTCTGCAGTTGCATTTCAGGCACCTTCGAGCTCTGGGATCGACGATGCAATGCCAAAATAAAAATAACACACAATGTCAAACGGCTCGATATAGTTACAGTATTATTAAATTTATAAATGAATAAAGCATCACTGCATCGTAATATTCTATCAATTCTCTAAACATGATATTAGCGGGTCTAACAAATCATTTCTCCAATCGTGACAACGGTTACATCCGATCATAATTCAATCCATTTGCCAAATAGTATAAACATAGCAGCATCAACAAAAAATGATTGGAACTAGCTAGAATAAATCAATGCTAGCCCAATTTAATCACTGGCATCGAGTCGGGACCGACTCCAACATTCCAAGAGAAATAATCAAAACGGCATCACATGCAATAAAATAATATTTCATTTATTGGTATTCTTTATTTCATTTTAGCATTGCATCGTTGATCCCGGAACTGGAAGGTGCCCTTAATGTTCCATTGTCTTAAAGCGTTTCCATTAATGAAATATAAATTTGATAGGGTGGCGATGAGCTCTTCCCCAAGGATGACAAGGACCAGCTGATTTATGCTGAAGATGATTATGTGGACACGTGGAAAGCTATGGAGGAGTGCGTTGAGAGAGGACAAGTCAGATCCATTGGATTGTCTAACTTTAATATAGAACAGATGAAGAGGGTGATTGCAGTAGCCAAGATCCAGCCCAGCAATCACCAGGTACAACTAGAAGTGGCAGTTACGTACAAGCCTGTGGCGAGTTTGCCCGCTAGATTGCAGATAAAATATATTTGATATTTTTGCCCTCCGCCTCATGGTGATTGGCTAGTGGATGTAGTAGGACAGGTACTCTACTTATCCATGTGTCAGCAGTGGATAAGCATGCACTGATAAATGTGCGCTATAAGTATGATCATATTTATAGCAGCATCGGGCTCTCAGTGTGGCGCAAAACATTTCGCCGCAACGTCACCACTGCATTTCACTTTCAGTTTGTTCAGGCCTTAACACAATATCTATGCATTGTACGTGTGCTGTATTGTGAGGAGTATTGCTATTCAAGTTCTATTCCACTATTTCATGAAATCGGGTACAGAAAGTGAATGTCTTTCCCAAGTTTTTTTTTACGCTGTTCTTCCTCATTCCAATTATTTGGATTTGCTTAAAACATTGGGAGTTATGCTCACTACATTTGGACGGTAGTTGTGCTCTCTTTGCATATTCAGCAACAGATGGACCTAAACCACTGGTTCCGATAAGATCTTATCTTTACGTTTCCAAATGTCTCTTCACATTCATTCCTGCTACAACTTACTTTGTAGTAATCATATATACCTCAAAACCTCTTTAATACCTAGTTTGTAGAAACAGCTGATTAATCCAAAATTTCATTGATGCAGGAAGCAAAATGTAGAACAACAGTACCTATTGGATTGCATTGAATTTGATTGAAACATATTGAATTGTATTGAATTTATTGCATTGAATTGTATTGAATTGAATGATTCAATAATTCAATGATTCAGGAATTCAAGGAATTCCATAATATTTTATTAAAAATGTATACTGTACACTGTATTGTGGAAGCAGGGTATTAGCCATCTCTAATTTTTTATGCAACATTAAAACATAGCTACGCCACCCTCATCTCAGACACAAAGTTGACAAACATCTGTCTATTGGAATAGCCTAATATTCAGGTTCTACGTGTAATAACTTTATCGGTTTATCCACCAGTGGCAACTCCTCTGGTGGACTAAAGTGGAGTTTGGAGACTGCTAATATTCTGTCTACTATTCAACAATAAGATCGACTTGTTTTGAGAATGGTATAGTAGACAAACTAAACCATTTATTATCATTTAGAAAGGTCTCTACCTATCCAGCTTAACAGTCACTGAATTGATCCTTTTACTTGGTTACTAATTACTATTTTTGCATTCCTCAATTGATTAATGTGTTTTTAAAGAAATTGAGTCATCATATGCCGTGGCATATATAAGATTTGCTGGAATATATTTACAGATTGAGCTGAATGCATACATAAACAACCAGGAGGTAGCTGACTGGTGTAGAGATCAAGGGATTGCGGTTAGCTGTTACGCACCGTTGAGCAGTCCCGGCAGGCTCTGGAGAGAGAAGGGAGAACCAAATCTGCTAGAGGAAGATATTGCCAAGAAAATAGGTGATAAATACAAGAAAACTGCGGCTCAGGTACCACAATCCTTTAGTCACAGTCATACTAATGAGTGATAGCTTGATAGTTACCTCAATAATACTTTTCTTGTGATTATGGAAGGCTGTCTTGACTGGCCTAATAATAATCTCACTTAAAAACTTGTTAGATAATTAGGAGTTGTCTGACATCGGCGGTGGAGAATTCCTAATTAATTGTGTGACCTGGTGGCTCAGTGGCTAGATCTATTTTGTTCATGGCCCACAACTTCCTGGCTTTAAATCCCAGCCGGTACATCCTGTTGTGAAGGCGAGCTCTTAATTTCACACCCAGATATTGTTGCTCATACAAACTTCAATTTTCAGCCTGTTAAATCGGGAATGTAACCATAGCAGCTAAACAAAAACGATTACTGTAATAGCAAAAACGGCTTCCCAAGAAATGTCATAGCGAACCCCTGGTGTGCCTTATGATAACATCATTGCCCATTTATTGTGGTGCCAATAACATCCTTTGCAAGTTGTCAAAAACTAAGGAGGTTTGAGTTATTTAAATTACTGCATATTATGCAGGTAGGGTGGTAGAAAACATTTACCTTGTGCATTTTCCGATATGTGACCAATTTTAAGCAGCATTAATATACTATGACAAGTTATGTTAATCAAGTTTGTTTTGGCAGTATGCTGTTGAGATGAATTTCCTGACAGTGACAAAGTTACAGACAGCATTTTGATTAATAATTTATACAGTAGGCTACTTGTTGATAGATATATACAATAATCTATCTACACTATTTAGGTAGCCTGGCTTACCAAGCCTCCTGTATTGGGAGTTATATGCCCCCGGTTGGCGATCGATTGTCGGGATCGAGGCGTGTCAACCCAGCTAAGGGCAAGAGAGCATTACTCCCATTGTGGCATGGGCCCAGGCTACTTTTTAGGCTATGATCAAGTTATATGAGAATGATTTGTTTATTCCACTGGCGGTCAATAACACCCAATGCCTGTCATAATAATATATTATAATTATTATCTTATATTAAATTATTATGTTATTAATATCTTGCATACCAGATTTAGATAGAAACAAAGCAATTTCGCTCCACCCTACTCCCTTCTATCAATTATAAAAAAAAGCTCTTTTTTTATAACAAAAATGCTTTTTTTTATTTTCTGTTATATTGTTCATTGTAGTAATGCATATTCTTTATATTATGGTCTGATGGTTATATCTATGGTTATAAACTGGTGCCTTATCTACTCAATTTTAGCGTGTATTACTCTTTACTGTAAACATCCCATGTTTTCCTAGACATAGAATTTTGATAGTAAACAAAATCAACATATCAATAAAGATGTTTAGTTGTTATGTTTTACAGGTAGCGTTGAGGTTCCTGCTACAGAAGGGATACGTAGTACTACCCAAATCTGTTACAGAGTCGAGATTAGGAGAAAATATTGATGTAAGACTTATAATAAACTAGTGATAGCTGTGGTAACAAATAAAAATTCAGCTGTCATCAGCTGAATGGTAGCGTATGACTTTTGACTATTGGAAAATTCCATGATCAGTCACACAGGCTATATACTAGGCCACATTGGGGTGAGGCTGATCCACCCGTCCTTGTGTGGTGCACATGTCCACCTATGGTAGCACTCATTGACCATCATATGATAGTAATGTACCCAGTTGGAGGAGGGACATCAGGCAGACAGATGGGCAGTAGGGAGCTCTCACCATCTATCTGTCCGCCAGACGTTGCTCCCCAATTGGGCCCTGGAGGCAAGGCTAGGTAAATGTAACTCGCGTAACAATTAAAATATTTAATCAATATTCCATATAATCAAAGTTTGCTATGAAGTCAGGATGGCCGAGCGGTCTAAGGCGCCAGACTCAAGGCAATGCCTTACACTGTAGCAGTGTATAAGTGTTCTGGTCCATGTATGTGGGCGTGGGTTCAAATCCCACTTCTGACAATATTTTTTGATAAGCCAATTTTTAGTTGTCTATCTTTAGATGATTGACGTGTGATGATTATGAAGGAAGTGTTTATTAATAATTGTGTTAATTAATTGCAAATATTTTACTTGTGAGCTAAAAAAATTTGTCAGAAGTGGGATTTGAACCCACCCCCATCTACGTGGAGAACACTTGTACACTACTACAGTGTAAGGCATTGAGTCTGACGCCATACTGACTTCACTGGACTGGTCACTCTAAAACGCATTGAGGTTGAGCATTTTATGTTGGTTTCTATCTGAATTTTTATAATGATTTTATATAAAATGTAAGTAATTATGCTTTTCTGTGAGTGTTTTGCTTTGAATTTGTTCCACAAAACAGCTGCATACTGTGCTTATTTATTTACTTCATAACACTGCTTGATTCCTATCGATGTCAGTTTTATGTTGAAGTTTTATGGAAACCCGCACTAGAATATACCAGACTCAATATCGGATTTTATGTCATCATAATTATTAGCAAACCGCATTGCTATAAATTGTATTGCTATCAATAGGTTTAATAAAATGGCGACAAGTCACCATCTACCCACATCCCACAGTCCACAACAAAATGAAATATGCAGCAACGCTAAAGTGAAATCTGCAATGTAAGCGCACTGGTCATTGATTGCATTGTTTTGTTTAACTTATGGGGGGGGGGGGGGGGGGGGCACCCCTTAACCTCCCAGTGGGCGGTTTTGGGGTCGCTTTGTCTTCTGTTTTAATGACCTCTTCCAAACAAAAATATAACGGTG
>JAOQGN010326345.1:0-14376 GCA_027564295.1 Himantozoum antarcticum
TTAGCAATAGATTCACGGACATACCACCAACTCACAAATATAGGCAGCACGGCTAATTTTCAGTTTGGTAGTATTTTGCAAATTTTTTTGTAAAAATATAAATATAATTTAGTCTTCAGAAGCAATCAAGTAAGGGAACAAACATTGGTTATTTTGCATACAATTTAATTTTTTTCCTGTAATTTAGCTTCTTTCAAACTCTGCAATTAAACGTATGGTCATTCCCATGACAAAATGAATGAAAATAGGCTTTATAATATTGGGAACATTAATTATAATTATTATTTACAGGATAAATGTTTTATTGACAAGCAGTGAAAGGTGGATCTAGAGTATATTATTACACAACAAACAATTCTACTGCATTGAATCACACTAAGCAACCAACAGCCAGTATCAGGATGTAATAACTCCTTATTGGATTAAAATAAGCCAATGCAAGGTGGCTATAATAATTTATGTACAGTAGTAAAAACTGCCCGTCTTTGTAGGCTATAGCAACATAAGGTTGTGGTTATACGAGCAAAAAAAGTGAATTTTAGCTGATGTAAACGCAGCATAAATTGTATGACAAAATGTCTAGGGTCTCTTCAGCTCAACTACTTCACTTACATGTAACTGCTATATACTTCTACAATGACAATGTATTTCTTCAGAGTTATCTGCCCATCATCACAGGAGTGAACGCAACTCCTAAAATTAGCAATATACATACTCGTATACAATCATTGGATATATGAGTTCCATTGCTGTTGGTATGCAATGACATTCCCAAAAGGCATAATTCTGAAAGGAATTGTGCTTGTCCTTTTGTTTCACTAACCTGCAATTAAATACGCAATATTTACATATTTACAAATACTAAGAAAATATTTACCCCCGAAAGCAGAAATTACTCCCACATTACAGTATAATTTGCCTCCACCAGTTACATGTACAAAGAGCAGTCTAAATTTGTCCTCTGTTTGCTCCCTTTGTCAGCTGCCATCTGATATTTACTCCCTATTTCTCAAGTTAGCTGAACATAATCACCAATATTTGCTCCATATTCGCTCTTTATTCACTCCTGTGGGAGTAATTTCGGGGTAGTCTCCCTTGATGTGAATAAAATAGTGAATTGGGAGCAAATGAGTGGTATATTTTATGTTTTTTTCTCTGTGTGTACCGTACCTGCTAGTATCCACACCAGATTAGTGTATATGCCTATAATGGGTAAGGCCTAAGCTGTGAAGTGTTTAAAAAGTTAAAAAGCATACCTTGTTTGCACTGTGAATTGTGTGACCTACGGGTGACAAAGTAAAGTACCTTGGTGTAACCCTGGACAAAGGATTAAAAATTGATAGACATGTAACATAAACAAGCAACAACACTGGAAATATGCTTGGTTTCTTTAAACGGAACGTAACTACATCATCGACGCAGGTGAAAGCATCAGCCTACAAGAGCCTGAGCAGACCTATCATGGAGTATGCCAGTGCCTCATGGATTCGCTAACTGTCACACATGAGAGAAAGAATTAGAAGACGTACAGAGGGGAACAGCCAGGTTTTCATGCAACATCAAATGTAATTACAGAACCACCAGCCCTACGGCAAGACTTAAGGTTCGACCCTCTTTCTGAACGTAGAACACAACACTGACTGAAGATCTTCAATGAATTGATCTCTGAGGAAAAGCTGCCCTCATACATCAGGCATCAGCAAGAATGCAAGATGCCAGAGTAAAACAGAAGTTTTAGTCCCACATTGCAACACCAACCACCAGCAAAGAAGCTTCTTCGTCTGCACTCCCAAGGAACGGATTGCCACTGCCACCAACATCATCGCAGCAAGCTAGTCTCAGCCTATAGTATTAAATAGCTCGGTAGACTTGGCGAAGGGAAAGACAAAGGTAAAACCCGTACTATAAGCTGTAGCTGAGTATCCTAACATTCACTAATAGCTGTCATCATGTAAAAGTTATCCACGTTGAGTATATGCAGTTCTGAGCGTTCAATAGGTGCTTTAGCTTACTGCTGTAGCTTGGTATTGTCAGCCTGTGCTCTGGCCAATGGAGGATTAGATAACATATCTGTAGGAGCTGCTGTATTACCAATATCAGTACGTTCTATAAAGGTCAAAGGGTAGTTACGAGTTGTATAAAGGTCAAAGTGGAAAATCAAAGCCAAAGGTTAGCACTGCAGTACATTATGCAATGTATATAGTGTTTGCATTGCATTCTATTGCTCTGAAACAGCTGAAACAGCTTAAACTGCTAAAACTGCTTTTAGACCACACCTTAAAACTACTTTTAGACCAGACCTTAAAACTGTTTTTAGACCAGGCTTAAACTGCTTACAGTGCCTTTAAACCAGACCTTCAGGTCACAAGTCAAATCTATTAAAGACGGAAATGTCAATAACAGGTGATGTAAAGGGCAAAGCAAAAGAAGACGTGGGATGAGAATCGGAGGTGGAGCCTAGATAACGCAATGCACTAAATGCAACCATTGTTAAGTCCCAGCAGCCTCGATCCTCCGTCATATCACAGATTGGGCAATCATAATTCATATTCATTTTCTTATAAAAATGCTGATTTGTTGGATCTACTGAGTTGTCATGTACAGTTGCCAGTTCTGGAAATTCCAAAACAAAAAAGATATTCCTGTTTTGGATATTGTTACTGATATAAAAGCACAAAAGTTGCTTTCTGTTTATATTCATTATTTCAAGTGTTTTATCGATTTCCATTGTTTGCGGTAGGCACCTATATACCAGTTCGAATATCCCGATGAGAGTATACATTTGTACATAATCGGTAATGAACTCAAAGACAATGTAGATATAGAGAATGACTGTGGCGGGGGGTTGGTGTAAAACAGCATTGGCACAAAGCCGGACAAAACGAGTTTTGATCGGGCCGGCGGTTATAACCAGTTATAATTTACTTTTGGAAGGTCAAAAACTGATAAAGCCAAGATTAGTTACAGAATGTCAACTTCTATTATTACTCGAGGTTAATTTGGCCACGACATTTCAATTTTCAATGCGGCACAATATAATCATAGCTATATTGGGCTAGCAAAAACTCTGAGTAAATGGCATTCATGGTCCGCAGTATGGTTTCCATGGAGCCAAAAACCAAAACCAGGATGTCTTTAACTATGTCGATTAATCCTATCGGCTTAATTGAATAAAGTTGGCATCAGTTCCAACTTTTTTACATTAGGATAGCAGGTGATCTCATCAGAAAACTGATACCTCTCTTTAACGATTTCGAAGGCTAATTTGACCATGACATTTGAATGAAGCATAATATAACCATACCTAGTTTGGGACTACTGGTTATAGTTGGCTGGGTTTAGGTAAGACAGTATATCTATATCCTTTATTAACGACCAGTTTTTATGGAACAAAAGCTGTGGAAATTGGCTCACTTGTTTTCTCTCCCCACATGGTGCATGTTACATTTAACATTCGCTGAGATAAATGATGTCAAGCAAATTCACTTATTGATTAATTATTGTGAGGATAAGTGGACTTCAAAGCAATTGGCATGAAGTTAGTTGTGGTGGCAGATAGGGTGGACTCTAGCTTAGCCTACCGGAGCCACCGAAACTACAAGCTAGAATTTTGCTATTCACATCAATCAATACAAATATATACATAATTTATTGCAGTATAGAAAAATAAGAGAGGTTACTGAGATCGCATATCGCTTTATATTTAGTTAAACATGCTTGAATAAAGCCAAGACATTGTTTGTCACAAAATACTTTTAAACAGACAGTATATTCCACTAACAATAAAAAATTGATTTTGTTTATATTAATAAATTATTGAATTTAAATATTGCTATTTTCAACGTCAGTGTCAAAGCACATTCCAACCTAACCAGTGCCAGGACTGGAATGCTGACAGAATTTGCATATCTTGTTATATTTCCTTGGAATGACTCTGCTCTCTGTTGTTGGTTTGGCAGCTTTGCTGTTAGCTCATGCGCTGGAATGTATAAATGCATCACATTTCTTTGGAGCGACTATTAGATTTAAAACTGACCCAGACACAGCTAATACGGTAAGATAGTTTCCCAGACACCGCTAATATGGTAAGATTATTTCCCAGACACAGCTAATATGGTAAGATGGTTTCCCAGATACACTTAATATGGTGAGGATGGTTTACCAGACACAGCCAATATGACAAGATGGCTTCTCAGACACACCTAATATGGTAAGATGGATTACCAGACACAGCTAATACGGTAAGATAGTTTCCCAGACACAGCTAATATTGTATGATGGTTTCCCAGATACAGCTAATATGGTAGGATGGTTTCCCATACACAGCTAGTATGGCAAGATGGTTCCCAGACACAGCTAATACTGCAAGAGGACTTCTTACTAGAGCTGTTGAATGATTAAAGATATTGATTACAATTAATCTTGAATGCCTTTTAGTTACTATTTGATCAATCTCAATTAAAATCCATAGCAAGTCCAACCTGTTGCCATACGTACACAAGCTGACTGTTTGAAAGGTACAAAGATGTCAGGCCACAATGCTCTCAAAATGTGCTTCTGCCGACATCCTGAGAGCAGTACCACCATCAGATGATCAGATACTCAAATGTCCATTAATATAGGTAAAGAAAAACATAGAGTCAATTTGTTAAAGTATGGAATGCCTTATGAATGCCTTACTGATCATGATGAAATATACATGTATATTACATTTTTATTCTGGTGAATTGTCAGTGCAAAGCACTTTTTTCCAGAAATAAACAAGAATAATATAATAATTATGTGTAAACATTGTTATTTAAAAATGCATAAATTTACATACATAATATGAAGTAAAAAGAAGAAATCAAAAAATGTGATATAATGTAAAACAATAATTGATCTGATGAGTAAAACTAAATTATTGACATATAATAAGTTAGTAGAACTGAATTTAAAACTTTTGATTAGTTGATAAAAATGAATCAATAAAAAAGGATTGATTCCTCTAATACTTCAACAAGCTAGATTTAGTAAACTAAAGCTTTAAATTAAAGTCAAGACATAACTAAATGCAATATGCTAGAATGAGTAAAGCTGGCAGATAATTATTATAAAACATAACTAAAGCATAACTAAAGATCGAGAAGATGACAACTAAGAGGAGATTTAAATGATTTGAGGCGTAGGCAACACTGTATCTGAGGGGGTAGATCATTAAAAAGCTATGCACCAAAGGTTTTTAAGGAGAACTTAAAATCTGACTTTCCCAGCATTGAACCCTGACATTCGGACAGTCTGGTTCTGCTTTTGAGTTTATCAGGTAGCCAATTTCCATCTACAATTGGCACTGGCATGTTATTCAATTTGTTACAAAAAGTTAATCATAAAACTAAATATTGGAGACGATCAGTCAAAAGATGAATTTTATGGCGGTTTCAAGTTTCCAATTTGTGTAGCACAAAATCTATAATTTTTAAGCACGGGTTTTCAATTTTGAGCAATTAATTTTGTATATTAAAGTTGTTGCAAAATAAAAGAGATGCTCAATATTCTAAGTTGGGGCGAATAAGTCCTGTATACCAAAGTGCTGCTAAATTGGCTGATGAAAACTCTCAATTTCTGCAAAAATTGGTTATAATAGGATAAATCTTTTGTTTAAATTTGCTCACATGGCTTTCAAAATAATTTATTATCTAAAATCACTCCAAGGTACTTAATTTTGTTTGAATGTTTAAATGACATGTTTTTAAAATTCAGTTTGCAGATTTTTGTTAAAATTGGATACGGTCATTGCAGCAGCTTTTGAAGCATTTAAACCAAGCAAATTAATGACTATCATACCACTAGGATTCAGTCACTATAATAGCTTCCATAGCTTTAGCTGATGTAATGGCATCTTTACCAGTAATAATCAGCAGACAATAATTTGCAAATAAAAAACAAATTTGGATTTTGATAATATCATTAATAAAACCAATGAACAACAGGGGTGCTAAAACAGATGCCTGTGGAACACCAGTTTCAACACATTTCGTTTTAGAAATTATGCCATTGACTTTTATGGTTTGTTCTCTATTATGGAGATAGTTTGCTAAAGGCTTGGAAGCTGAGTAGTTGAAATTCAAGTAATTCAGTGATTTGGATATGAGAAGGTTGTGATTGACACAGTCAACTGCCTTTTTTATATCCAATGCCACCAATGTGACAAACTTGAAATCTTTGTTAATTTGAAAATGGTGTGTTTTATTTACCAATTGTATTAAGATTTAATCAGCTGAGGTGCCAGAGCGCAATCCAAACTGTATAGACATTATTAGACTATTTGAATCTAAATAACTTGAATAAATAATCTAAATAAATTTGAGTGTTTAATATTTTCTCAAAACTGCTTTTTTCTAAACATTGGGAAATTGGTTGTTTTGCAAGCTGATATTTATAACATAAGTCAAAGGGGTAATTATGAGCGGTTGTAAAATTTGATAGATAAATAAAAGCAGGTATTTGAGTAAATCCCCTATTTTCCTACTTTTTAGGGAACTTAGTATTTTTAACACTTCGCTATTTGATACCTTGACAAACAAAATTTTAGGGTTGTTAAAAGCTGGGGTGTCAACATGCAATTTGTTACTAAAACTTGTGTTTACATCTTCAGCTTCTTTATTCAACTCAGTGCCAATGCTTGAAACTTAGCAGTTTAATTTGTCTGCTATAGCCTGATCATCGGTGTAATTGCTTCCATCAAACTCAAGCTCATCAATTTTGTTGCTATTTGTTTGGTTGTTGCCTTTGAGAATTTCAATTTTATTCCACTGTGATAATTATTCATCAGTTAGAATTTTACTCATAGCAAGTTTTTAGCATCTTTGACTGAGTTGGAAACCTTGTTTCGAATGATTTTGTATGACTCCCAGTATGCGCCGTTCTTCTCAAAGCCTGAATTAGCATAATTCTGAATGGCCTCCCTTTTAGATTTAATTTGTTTTATAACAGCAGGTGTTTTCTAACAAATTAATTTATTTTTCAAAATGTTTGATGTTTGAAAGCAGCAAATTGGTCAACTAAAAATCTCAATATTTTGTTCCAGAAAGTCAGCTTCCTTGTGAAGGCATGTGATTTTTTCTATTGAATGAATGTCCACATATTTAGCTTGATGGAAAGATTTATTTTCATCAAATCTTCTGAAGTCTCCTCTATAAATGCAAGAGTTATTAATTTTAGGTAACTTTCAATTGACATCACCAGAGAATGCAATAGATCACATCGAATTATTTTTCTGGTCAGTTATGAATTTTGGACAATTTGTAAATATGAGATCTGGAGTTGTTTTTGAACTTTCAAAAAAACGAGTATGTTCAGTTATCAACTGGTGAAAATGGTTCAATGACATCAGGGTTTCAATATTTTCTTTAAATGTGCAAGTCTTTGACCAGTCCAATATAATAATATAATAATAATTAATAAAGATTTTATTAATGTTATATATATACTACTCTTTGCAGAATATTGTATATATTGTACTGTATGCTCTTTACTGTATATTATATCTTAAACAATACATTGATAATTTAATGTAATGTATATGTATTTGAATTTATGGTATTCGTATCAGCGGTTCCATTTGCCAGGAGATTTGCTGAAAAACGAAATTTGAACCTGTGTAAGGAAATAAAAAGGAAATAATTTCAAAAGGAAGGAAATATGGAAAAAATTACGGGAAATATTAAACTGGAAAGAAATTCTCATTTTTATGCAACTGCTATTACTGCTAAAAAATGTACTAGCAGTTGCATAAAGCAACAAACAACTGGCAAACTTACTTGTTTGTTCTTACTTTTAGTTAGGAGGTCAACCAATCTGCTCTTATAGGAATTGCCTGTTTATAGTTCATACAGAATACATAATTATTAGTGATTTTAGCCTCTTTGGAGATATATTAATAATAGGTTATAGGTCTCAAAACCTTAGTATTATGGCTTATTAGTTTTCGGCTATGACAATTAGTACTTTAGATCTGTGTTATCGCCTTCATCCAAAGGAATTTAGGAAAACGAAATAAACCCCGAGCTCCCTCGTCCTATTTTCTTTGTCATAAATTCAAAACTCGACACAAACTGCAGATTTCAGAGCCTGTCCACTTGAGTCAGGGACTTGCACTCAAGTGAGACTCAAGTCACAATTTTGGTAATTGAGACTTGACTTGAACACAATTTGTGGTATTATGTCTTAGGTACTTGACTTGAGAAGCAAGATTGTTAATGATGCCAACCTACTTGAGACTTGCAATGAAAAACTACATACTTGCAACATAATTTGAGATTCTAACACGGACACTGGTCTGACATGACGCGTTGACATGAGACTTGAATTAAATCATCACAAATGGATTGTAAACCTCCGAAACCTGGCTTCATGTAGTGCATAGACTAAAGTCTAAAGACATGACTCAATACTTGATTTGATGTAACGAATAGGCTGAAGATTTGACTTCCTGCTCTGTGGGCTTTAAGACATGACATCGGACTTGTGAATAAGCAACATCCAAAGACTTCCAATCAATCAAATTTGACTTATAAAGGGAAAAATGAGAGTTGGGCAGATTCTCTGACAGATTCCCCTTGCCTCATCCAGATTTTGTCTCTAAATTCTAGAAATCACTGCCCTCATCAAAAAGATATTCAAAATCTGCCTAGTTTTTCAAGTTTGCAATATAACAGAAAGCAAAACTCTTCATGCCCTAATCAGCCATTCAAGAATTCATAACACAGATCTAAAATACCAATTGTCAATGTCTTATAAAGCAAACAATCAAAAATAATATGATAATGTTCCAAAATAGCATAAAATTAGAAGGAAATACAAGAGGAATAAACAACAATAATACAACCAGTTATGTAGAAAAATAAATTTCTATTACATTATGTTATTTCAAATTGTTGATTAGGACAAGTAGTTATAATACCTGTATATATGAGTTACTAGAGGAATATTTATTGTTTTATTTTAAAATATTAGTTATACATGCAATTAATATTGATAAAGAGATTTAAAAAATCAAACAAAATATTATTTTAGCTACCAATTGAGGATACAGAATAATCTGTATCCTCAAAGTATTCATCAGATAATTTTCAATAGATAATGTGTTGAGCCCGTTTCCTAGTCACCATGCTTGATTGACCTTTCCTCAATGCTGTGTTGTAGTTATCAAACAAGCTGTTGCAGACTCTATTGTAAGAACCAGAAATAGCAACAGTTGCAATGAGATGGGAGTTATGCTACCACAGTAATATATATAGATGTATTGAGATGGGAGTTGTCCTATCACACTAATATCTACAGATGTATTGAGATTGGATTATGCTACCACAATGTTGTTTTGTTTTGTATTGTATTGTATTTATTAATTCTATCAATAACACAATTCATGGTCAAAGTGATAAATTACAATCAAGTCAGAGTAATATAAAAAAGAAGCTATATATTAATGTTATTTAACACAAAAATAGCAGTTTACTTATTTAAAAAATTAGCAATAAAAGATGATTGTTTATAAAGTTTGAATTTGTACGTGAAACTAAACTTTGAACCACTGTGCCTTATTGATGACCTTCTGCCTGTATTTTGAAAACTCTGTAAATTGTCATTAACAAGCAGGGAAATTATCAAAGCATTGCTTTGATAATGCTTATAAAGTTATAAAAGTTATAAAAGTCTAAAGTTATAAAAGTTCACAATGGATAAAAGGTTGGCATCTCCAATCTTTCTTGGCAATTGTCGCAGTCGTTAAAAATCCGTTTCAGAGCAGAGTTCTGTGTGCTTTAAAGTTTAGCTTTGCTTTTTGCTGAAAGAAAGCCATTCCAAGATTCAAATGCTTAAACTAAAACAGGTAAAATGCAAGATTTATGAAAACATGTTTAGTATCAGTGTTGGCACCATAAAAATGTAGTTTCTTATTAAAAAAAGGGTTCTGCTGCTGTCTTTGGAACAAATATTTTCGATGTGGCTACTAAAAGACATTTTTGAATCAATTAGGATACTGAGGACATTCGTCTCATCAACAGTAGATTAAGGATGTCCAACTATGTATAATTTTTCATTGGTCGACACTAATTTGGCACTTATGGTCATATGGACCGACTTAGTGTAGTTGAGTAGCAGACTATTCTCTGCACACCATTCAGCTAGGTATGAAACATCAGGTTGTAAGTTGTTATGACCCGATTTTGTTCTAGGGGTGTATAGTGTGCAATCGTCAGCATACTTGGCGATAGAACTGGTAGGTGGTTGAAGATCAGCTATGTATAATAGTCATAACAATGGTCTGAGCTCGATCCCCGTGGCACCCCTACTGATGTAATTATAGGTTGCGATGTCATACCATTCACAGTTATTTGGTTTGTTCTGCATGTCAGATGACTGGTTATCAGCTGAACTATGTGGCTGTTCATATTAACAGGGCGTAATTTCACAATAAATTTTGATGGTTGCATCCTGTCGAATGCTTTACTCATTTCAGCACACAAACATTCAACATAAGTTGTGTTGGGTTGGTCGAGAGCTGACGTCAAGTCGTGGAACATTTTGATAAGAGCATGCGTTGTGTTTGCTCCTTTGGTGTAACCGAATTTATTACTGTTAATAGTATAATCTTTGATGTGTTTAATTATACAACTTTCAGCTACCTTTGCGAGATGATGACTTAGCGCTATTGGTCTATATTAATTGTATTGCCATGGTGATTTAGTTTTAGCAAGTAATTTAAGGTCATAGAGTTACATCTTCCATTTGGAAGGATATGTGTATGATGTGAACATAGTATTGATGATAGAATGTAATGGAATGCACAAGTCCTCTGCTGTAGTTTTGCTAATCCAGGTAGGGTAATCCTCAAAATGCACAGCTTTTGAGGAATCCAACTGTTCGATTAATAGTTTTACTTCTCCTATTGATATTGTTGGAATAGCTTAGCTAGCTTGTGAGTGAGCAAAACAATATTAGTCGACAGCTTTGTTGGTATTACCAGCAAAACACTGCTAAAATATGCAGTGCATCCTTCAGCAAATTGTTTGGGGTCAAGCCACTTATCATCAATATTAAAGAATTACTTGGTTGTTGTTTTAGTCCCCTGGATTCTTTTGATGCGCTTCCAAAATGATTTGCCATCTTTAAGGTTGTTAATACTTTGAGATGTTGACTCCAATCTAATTGCCACGCTGAGACCGTAAATGAACAAAAGCATGAAGTTGAAATTATGAAAGATATTGTTCCAACACTTCAAGAGTCTGTTAATGAACAGGAAATTTTGATTGCTAATAAAGCCATCGAGATACAAGGAATCCCATTCAACGCGTCTGAATCCTTAAATGACATTGTCATTAAAGTTGCTGAAAAAGTTGACGTAAAAATTACAAAAGAGAACATTGCATAGCGTACCGAAACAGAAATAAAAAATGCATAGTTGTGCGGTTTATTCAAACCCATTGCAGAGAGCCGGTATTAAAAAACTATAAAATAAAAACTAAAGACTAAGCTTTCTAGCAATCATCTCGGTCATCATGCTGATGTCCTCAAATATGTCAGCGAACACTTGCTTTACAATATTCGGGCATGGTTCTTCCATGCTCGTAAATCTCTCCGAGACAAACACTTTAAATATGCTTGGACAGTGAATCAAAAAGTTTATGTAAGACAGACCCAAGATTCACCAGCTATTCATGTTTGATCAATTGAACAGCTTAAAAAGCATATCACCACATCTGAATAACTTAAAAATTCATGAAGCAAATTTTTTCTCTTCATAATTATGGATATACATTCACACTGTTCACCATTTGACATTCAGTCACTTCAAACTTTATCATCTGAAGGTTTTGGGATTATTCATTGTAATATTAGAAGCATTAGACAAAACTTTGATAATTTATGTGCTTTTCCTCCATCTGTTGATATATATTTTCATGTAATTTGCTTAGGTGAAACTTTCCTATATAATAATGAACACATACGTTCTTTCCACTGCCAAAATTGTGTATTTATAGGCGGTAGCAAATTAACACGATGTGGAGATCTGGGGATCTATGTGCACAGTGCAATGGCTATAGAGGAGAGCCCAGTGGCTTTGGTTTACCAGCTTTATATGCCTTGTCTTTGGCTTTCGGTAGTTTTCTAATGAGGGGAGTGCATCACTGTTTGACTTTTAGCGGAGCGCGTTTATTTATAATGCTGTCTAGAATACTGTAGTATAGCCCAATTTTCTCATCCACATTTTTGAAACTTGTCACAGGCAACCACTCTTGAGCTGCTGTTTCATGGAGAAGTTGCTGTTTTGTATTCGTAGTGAAGTAACTGTTATTTATGGCAGTATATTTTACTGATGAAATGCACTCGGTGAGGAGAACCACAGCGCAATGATCGTTGTTTGCCAGTGGAGCGAATTTTTGACTAGATTGACAGTTTAGATCAGTCAGAATTAAATAGAGGCAGGCACCGCCGCGTGTTGCAAAAGAGATAATATTTTTCAGCCCATTTCTCCATATGATGTCATTTAATAGTAGATGGTTCAAGTCACTGGTGATGATAAATGGTGTTCCAGGATATTTTTGGCTAAGTGCCCAGATAGTGTTATATATAGATGTTCTCTGGGAGTGT
Organism: Himantozoum antarcticum; assembly: GCA_027564295.1. Classification (NCBI taxonomy): domain Eukaryota; kingdom Metazoa; phylum Bryozoa; class Gymnolaemata; order Cheilostomatida; family Bugulidae; genus Himantozoum; species Himantozoum antarcticum. Next base: position 12,631 of record JAOQGN010326345.1, read on the forward strand.
TTACACTGGCAGATGGTGGATGATAAATACACAACACAATCGTACTTCCAAACCCGGGTTTATCAATTTTAACCCAAAGGCACGATATTGTGTAAGAAGTAAGCTTTGTGACAGTGTTTATGTTAAAATAACTTTTAACCGCTACCTGGGGAAGAGATATGGAGACAGAGGTTGCAAAAAGTGGATCTGTGCTATCAGTCAAATATAGTACAAAGTGCACTAGTAGATATTAGTAAAATGTGTAGACAATGTGTCTCACTTTCTAGTAAAAAGTGCACAAATGTGAATAGAGTAAAAGTATTTCAAATGTTATAGTCAGTTTATCATGGAGGCATTTAAATAATCTATTAATAGTTCACTTATTCAGCCTCCATGTTAAACTGACTATAATATATGAATTATCTTTAGTGCTTTAATAAGGAGTGCTCGAAATAAGGAGTGATTCGAAAATTCTTATATTTTTCCTGAATGAAGAGTGATTCGAAATTTGTTTATAATTTTCATGAATGAAGGAGTGATTCGAAAATGTTTGTATTTTTCATGAATGAAGGAGTGATTCGAAAATTTTTATATTTTTCATGTGTGAAGAAGTGAATAGAAAATGTTTATATTTTTCCTGAATGGAGGAGTGATTCGAAAATGTTTATATTTTTCCTGAATGGAGGAGTGATTCGAAATTTTTATATTTTTCCTGAATGAAGGAGTGATCGAAAATTTTCCTATTTTTCATGAATGAAGGAGTAATTCAAAAAAAAAATTATTTTTCATGAAAGAAGGAGTGATTCGAAATTTGTTTACATTTTTCCTAAATGGAAAAAGGATTCGAAAATTGTTTTATTATATATATGATTATATATATAATAATAATAATAGTATATATATATATACTTTCCCTTATAAAGATTGACAAAATTGATGTAAGAAGCTTGGAGACAGTTCCTTCCATCACAAGAGCTAGAATGATAATGGAAAAAAAAACATTGTGGTTGTACAATTTACTAATACTCTAGCCAATTGCCAAACCAACACGGAAAAGAAAGAGCATTTGGTATTATGGTACTGTAACTGTCGACGTCAATGTGAATCAACACCCACCGGAAGTGCGCTGAGAAGACCAAGCCATCGCTCTCTCTGACTTCTACCATTCACCTATACGGACGTGTTCAGTCAGTCTCTCTACTATTACCAGAGTTCTATGTACAATCTACACAAGCCTCCTACAGTGTGACAGGTTAGCAGGCGAGCCGTAGTGCGGCCGCGTACTATTACAACAAGAGCTAGAGTGAAAATGGAAAAAAAACATTGTGGTTGTACAATTTAATAAAACTCTAGCCAATTGGAAATGTTTGTACATTTTCTGATTGGATGAATTTTGACTTTATGACTCATTTGAAACTTTCGATCTGATTGGACAATGAGATTGGAACTTTTTACATAAAAGGAGAATGGAATGTTCAACTTAGTCATTTAGACTTTCACATGACAAACACTCCCAGGAGAACTGTTCAACTGTCTAGAAAGTGAAAGATGGAACAAGAATTGGAGATGGATAACATTTACCAACCAGAAACCAAAACTATGTGAGAAGTTATTATGTAATATTTTAAATTTGAGATATTTATTCGAAATGATATGTACTATTAGTAGTAGTAGTTTGGGCTCTATACTCCCATTTGAACCTTCGATGACCCCACCACAAACCGCAATGTGGTTAGTGTTATCCAATGGGATAGCGTTTAACAAATC
>JAOQGN010326456.1:0-14371 GCA_027564295.1 Himantozoum antarcticum
AAGTGATAAAGCTATAATATAGTGATGGGTTGAAAGTTTGCGATTTTAATCACTACACTTGTATGATAAATACCATGATTATCATAAATATGTCCTGCTTCTTTTAAATTATTCAGCTTGCTCAGTTGATATTTCCGGCTAGCAATTGTCATCACTTGTGACAGCTTTGGAGAAGCAGTTTGTGACATCCCATTCCGATGATTATTCAGAATTTAGCAAGCTGAACGGCAGATGCGATAGCTGCACATAGACATAGTACGGTGGCTATTACTGCTACTACGTATGACCAGCTAACTGTGTGGACATGTACTCCAAATATAATCAGTGAGACCAGCATCAGAGCAACTACAATAAACAAAATAAAAGCACAATAAAGGAAGATATGCACTTTATTTGTTTGTAATGGCATTTACCTGATTAGGACTTGTTTGTTATTGCTGGAAACAACATCCTTGTGATAATGGAAGCAGTAGATAGCTCTAATAGTGATGTAAACCCATTTGCTTTTCCAACGTGTGCGTGTAATGAGTTAGATTTGCTCAAGGATTTCTTCTTTCAATTGAAGTTGATAACAAATAGGAATTTCGCATAATCCTGTATATTTATCTCAATTGCATGTACTACTTCCACACTGTATGATAGTGAAGCTAAAACAAAAGGTGACACGTTTTCGTACATGTATGTTTTTGTGCATACATCGTGTAGATCGCAATGACTTTGGCCATTCTCACATAATAGTAAACATGCGACATCACCCACCAAATCCGTCACCAGTTTTCCATGTGCATTTATGTATACATGTACATCATGTAGTCCGTAACAACTTGGGCCATTCTAACATGCTATAGAGCATACGGTATCACCCAGCAATTCCATCACCAGCTTTCCATAGCAACTGCTGGCACCAGATTAATTTTTCAACCAATGGGGTTTTTAGGTGCTCAGTTAAAATGTTCACCGGTACACCAGACCTCCTGTTGCGTTTTCCATGCTGATCCGAACACGTGGAGCAAGTGATAAATATATTATATGGCGATAGATTATATAAGTTTGCGATTTTAACCACTATGCCAGTATGATAAATACTAATCAGATGTCCTTCGACAAAATTATTATTGTTGCTCCTTTTAATTTATTCAGCTTGCTCAGTTGATATATCCAACTAGCCATTGACATTGCTTGCTATAGCTTTGGCGAAGCAGTTTGTGACGAGTCATTCTCCTGATTATTAGAATCTAGCAAGCTGAACGGCAGATGCGATAGCTGCACACAGACACAGTGCAGTGGCTATTACCACTACTACGTATGATCAGCTAAGTGTAAGGAAGACATGCACTCCAAATATAATCAGCGAGACCAGCATCAGAGCAACTACAACAAACAGCATAGACGAACAATAATAAAAAAATATGCACTTTATTTGTTTGTAATGGCATTTGCATGATTAGGACTTGTTTGTTGTTGCTGCAGGCAACATCCTAGTGACATTGGTGGAGTAGATAGCTCTAATCGTGATTTAAACCCATACATATGCCCCCCAATAGGCATGTAATGAGTTCAATTCTCTCAAGGATTTCTTCTTTCATTTGAAATTGAAAATAGATACCAGATGTCAGTGGCGTTTATCTTTGCTTACCAAATAGGTGAGTGGTGTGGTTGACTATTATATTAGAGCTAAGTAAAACAGCCTCGTAAGTATATCATAAGCCTTAACGTACTCCACAAGTGTACTCCTCAAATTCAAGTGTTCTGATGAAATTTAATGCGCAAATGACACAAGCTTTCCAATTTCTATGCCTATTTGCCTAACGTTTAATTTCCCTATAAAACTAAGGCTTAATGTAGGCATATCAGAAACTCTGCTATAAGGCTCAACAATATTGTAATAGGTTTGCCCACCCTCGTAGAGGAAGGCTACTATTGTTTTAAGACCATAGGTATGGTAGTGCAGTGATCTCCATTCCCCATTCTTTGAGCAGTCAACTTCCTTTAACAACTTGATATGCAAAGCAGGCATATAAAATGATATAGTATGTATGTTTCCTCATAATTAAATTTTGTTAATTGCTATATTGTGATGAATTTGCTACTCTCTCCCCCTCCGCCTCTACTAGGAGGTCCTATGGAACATTAACTAGAACCTACACTTACATGAATTTCTACTTGGCTACCCTATACAGATTATTTGCCAATGTTATGTGCCACACCTGCGGCACAATATCCACCTGTACCGGTCAGGACTCCATTGCTAGTTGTGGATTCATCTATAGAGACACTAACTTAGCACTACAACAGCGCCAAACTGATAATTGTACACCTAACAATCTGCATTGCACTATTCTATCAGCCCACAATAAAGTCAGCAACTTCTACATAGATGTAAACAACATTATTATGCAAATGATACCCTACTAAATGTACTGAAATACTTGGGACCCTAAAATACATTAGTTTGCAAGTTCAAAGATTGATCCGACTTCAAGATTGATTTTCTGCAAAGGGTCACTGGTTTGGAAATACTTGAGAATGCTAAGACTTTCATTCTAAAATGAGGAAGTCTAAGCGGAAGATTACATAAATGAAGAACTAAATATAGTTTGAAATTGTAAGAATTGGTAGAAAGCTATTCACAATGTTGAGGATTACAGATTGTTGCCTCTGAGCATGATTGCCACATGATTGATGAGGCACTATTGACATTCAAGGTTTGGGGCTTGGGATTGAGGGTCAAAAGGCACTCCAAAAACTGATAGACAGATGTGACACCGACATCGGAGTCGTACACCTAGACCAGTGACATCTAAGGTATAAATAACATTTCACCATCAACGTAGTTGTCAGCTTTCTAAGCTAGAGTTCTCAGATTCTCAGCATCAACAACATAAACTCATTCTCTGAATATACTAAAGTCGGTTTAACTCAAGGTTGCAGAAGGTCAAGGTTGCAGAGACCAGTAGGGTCAAGGTTGCAGAGACCAGTAGGGTCAAGGTTGCAGAGACCAGTAGGGTCAAGGTTGCTCAGACCAGTATTATGACTTATATATGTTGACGATCTCCAAGCTCCAGAGGCGATGACAGCAGGTAAGTATGTTGATGACACTACCTACCATCAACAATAAAGTCTTAAAAGCAGCAACAATGTGCTTGATCAAGCCACGCAAGCCTTATCACTTTCTGAAGCCTAGTCGTCTGCAAATAATATGAAGCCAAACGAGTCCCAATAACCTTTTATCAACCTGAGTCTATGATCCACAGACAATGTCAATTGTAGGTGGATCTTAGACCCGTGATCCATTCATAATATTATGTACAGATACTACACAGATACTGTCACAGCTAGATCCATGCTGTCGCTGGCACAGCCTAGCCTGGACAGGCTCCCAGAGTAGCAAGGGGAGAGAGATCTACCCTCTCTCCCCCTGCTACACTGAGAGACTGCCCAGGCTAGGCACAACCTGTGACAGTTGGAGGAATTTCTAACCGAGTTTAGTATGCAACATTTTAACAAGACTGCATCTAACTCAACCTATCCGTTATATAGTCAAATAACTTCAGAAGTTGAACCTCAATGACACTTAGAGAATACCAACTGTGTTTGGACATGAGAACCCCCAAGCAAATAAAACCCGAGGCAGTTTTTTCAATATATTTTGAGTAAACAGTGATTTAGTCTTCAATGTATACATAAATGTTTATCTAATGATTGCCTGCTGTAATTTTAATCAAACCAATTTTCTTATCACTTCTTGATCAAAAAAGTCAATAAACTTGTGCATAGAAACGCAAGAATATTTTTAGCGCCAAAATGTTTTGCAATGTCTTGGAAGAAGCTGAGCACAATTCTTAAGAGAGCAATAAGGAGTAATTGATAGCAGTCTCATATTTTAAAGTACACAATAGTGCACTTTGACAGTCTAAACGAAGAAAACAAAGACAAAGAGACGATTTGACATATGAACAAATATACAATTATGTTTAACAATATGACAGGAGATAAAAGAGATTAAGCACAAAAGGCATTTTTGCATTCTAAAGAACATGATAACAACAGCTATGCTCATGTTAAAAATGTCAACATCCATTAACTGTCTCGCAACTGGAAACTTATTGTGGCCTATGCCCAAAGTCGCCATATCTACATTTAGCTTTACTCTCAGAAAGAAGGGCAGAGCATGCACTCTACTCCAGCCCTTATGCTGAACGCTGAATGCTGAACTCTGAGCAGCAGATGCCTTTTTTAAGTCATTTGTATGCCTCAAACAATGACTGAACTCCCATCACCCTCATTAGAGGCAAGCATCCTACCATTAAGCAATAATCATCTATATGGAAATCAAATAATTATATTTTTTCAACATAAGCAAACAAACGAGAAATTGAAGCTATACAATAATCAGATCGCATCTGTATGGCAAGGACTTTAAGCAGAGGCCAGACCATGCATCTCTCATGTGGTTGTGCCAGAGAAGGAGGGTACGCTCCGCTGGCTTGAAACCCTGTTGCAATTCAAGTACAGTATTTATTATTTGACTCCTTTCATTAATGTTCCACTATTTCCATTTTCATTGCTGAGTGAGTTATATATCACTATATCCATGAGGCATTGCTGAGCAAGTTGCATCATGTGACAAAATATTGACAATCTTTTATTGTTACACCATACTGGTGTACTATCACGAAAAAAGGTACATCATATTTTTTATTTTTTGCCCGTTGTCTCAAAAGATAGGGGTGATCATATTATAATTCAACGGAATCCAAGGCAGTCTATCGAAGGAACTTGAAGAAGTGTGAAATTTCGTTCAGAGTGTAATTAATAGCTTACTGAAAAACTGATACATACATGTAGATGTGTGCTGCTTGAAAGCTAAATTTGAACTGAACTGCAATAATTCTTTGCTGCTTTATGCACATTGCGAGAGGATGACTTGGAAAAAAACTGACTTAGTTACTGGATTACTTGGCTTACTAGCTAAGATGGCGCAAGTCTGCTTACAATAAAACATTTGTGGACTGGCTATACAAATGTGTTTACAAAATGTACACACTTAGCTTTCTCCATTTACAGTTAAGACAATACAAGCAGATAAAAGATAAGTTAATAATGTAAGTATAATGTAAGTATAATGTAAGTATAATGTAAGTATAATGTAAGTATAATGTAAGTATAATGTAAGTATAATGTGCTAAAGGTGAAGACGACACAAGTCAGCTTCTGACATAAAAAACGAGTTATAATACAAACGTAATGCAATGATGGTCCAGAGCCACACTCCAGGCACAGTCCAGAGCCAGTATAGGCACAAGCCATCTTTCAGTATAAAATATATTCTATGATAATATAATGTATTAACAGTAATGGCTTCAATGTAACTATTGTACACTGACCTTCGAGGCCTAACATTCACCATAATGATGCATCTCACTGTCAAATTAATTATGTCAGATGTTAATAACAACACTCATGTGCTTGGTGGGATTAAACTATCAATGTGAGAGCTGCTGATGCTTTAAAAATGGAGGCATTGGACTGAGGTGTTCATACCCAAAACCAACAGCAGTCTTGGTTTGTCATCTGTCAGAAGCTAGGAGAGCAATCATTGTGCACCTTCATCAGCAAGGAAAATCACAAAGGGAGATATCAAGAGAGACTGGGGTTACTAGAGCTTGTTCTAAATACCGTTCACAGGTTCAATGAGCAATGTTATCTTAGACAGAGGAGAGGTAGAAGAAGAAAGAACAACCATGATTGCTGGTGGATGGGTATGAACACCTCTGTCCATCACCATCATTTATAAAGCATCAGTAGCTCTCACATCGATAGTTTAATCCCATCACGCACATGAGTGTTGTTATTAACATCTGACATAATGAATTGGACAGTGAAATGCATCATTATAGGGAATGTTAGGCCTCGAAGCCAGGTAATGGTTCCGGCAAAAGCTGAGTTAATTAAGCGTGATAGAAGCCATTATTTAATGGAGTATAATATCCTTATAATCTATTTTACTGATATCAAAATTAATCTGAAATGAAAGTACTTAGCATGAGCTTTAATTTGATATATAATTTATATGGTTTCCAATAATAAATTATTACAATAAGTCCAAACAAAATGGATACGGAATATAGGGATTGATAAACTATAATTAATAAGGCGGTCCGTTTATTTGGAACACCATTGTATAAAATGCCACATTGCATGGTTATGGTATGGGGTTTATAACAGTTACATTAGTGTGGCAATATAAACTGATATATAAATTGTAAGTTGCATGATTATCAGCAGGCAAAGGCCATAATACAGTTATTGAAGTCCAAATGCATCATATCGGATACATCTACAACATTTGGAGTTGAACTCCTCTGTGCTAAATATATTTCAAATACCATACAATTCAAGCATTCCATACTATGATTTGATGGAAATACCATGATTCATGGAAATACCCTGAACCTTGGAATTTCCAACTCCTATCTCTTATAATGGTTTTATAAATCTGAAATTTAGATAGGAAGTTAACCCAGGGAACCTCTCTAAAAGCACAAAGCTGCACCTGCCTCACTAGTGTGCTTGTTGGCCCACGAGTGTGGGTGGGGAGGATAGTCTAGTCCACCACAATATGATCAGAAATCCCGACAGTTAATTTTCCAAATATTAATTTGATTGAACATAATGTTGGGCCTCGTGCTTTCACATATTTCCCCATGCATGGTTTACTAAGGCTGACAGTCTCATATAGCCTTCCAGCCTTAGTTTTCATTTGCTAGCCAAATAACGTGAACTCAGACTAATAAAGACTGAGTTAAAGTGTTTACTTACATGTAATGAAGCTGACAATGACCAGCCCCAGCAGCACTTGGTATTTGCTGACAGTTGCAACAAATAAATAGAGCAACACTAATATTACTGCTATGACAAGTCCAATCAGAGCCAGACACATCATTGCCTGTGTAGCTTGGTGATATGGTGGAGGAGCTACAAGCAGAATATATATTTTGATTATAATTACTTTTTAACATAGCTTAGTTTTAAAAGTGGATTAGACAATATTATGGAATTTTAAATTGAAATGGATTTTTGGGTGAAGGGATAGGCTTGTTCACTGTACGCTTCACTATGGAGCTGTTCAAATGCTGATTTAACTGTATCTAAGGCTTATGTGCCTACAGTAACATATGATACCGGATTTAAACTATTGATATCTATAGTAAGCTCTGTCCCGCATCTATGAGTCTTACCAAGCCCAAATATAGTCCTAACTGGTCGTGAACCGGCCCTAACTTTGTTGACCTAACTTTGTTGACCTAACTTTGTTGACTTGGCTCAGACTTGGCCCAGACTTGGCCCAGACTTGTCCCTGACTTGGCTCAGACTTGGCCCAGACTTGTCCCTGACTTGTACTTGCAGGCCCAAACTGACCCCAACTTTACATCGGACTGCTCTTGAATTTACAAGGCTGAACCAGTCCGAAACCACTTTTGTTATGCATTGATATATATCCGAAATCCCAAACTGATTCCCGAATTTACACAGATGTATTGAGTGTAAATAGTGGCTTTACTGTTACTCATAATTGCACAGTTATAGATACCGAGACTGAAGATTTCCATCTCAGAAAACTGCAGCACTCAAAACGATAACTAATGTTGTGTGAAAGGTTATTTCATAAGACTAATGTTAACAACAGAAGTATGCATAATCTGATAGAGTTATTCGTTAAGGATAATAACTCTCTATGCATAAGCTCCATGTATCCATGCAAATGGGACTTGACCATGCTTCTGATAGAGGAATGGTTGAGCTAGCCTGTCCTTACATGCTTTGTCAAATGCGGGGTTGCCCCAAAGGTGAGATCGGCCCCTAGAAACAATTGTTTCTGGGGGCCCGATCTCATCGTGGGGGCAACTCCGCATTTGACAAAGCATTTCAGGACAGGCTATGGTTGAGTGCTCATTTTAATAAACAAAGACACATGGCGATTTATATAACCATTTCCATTGAGCCTAACCATATAGTAGCAATGGGCACTAAACGTGTGGATGGCTGGCCATTATCAAGCTGGTCGCAGAATTATAGATATTTCCACAACAGTCTTTAGTTGAGGGCATGACTGTATTCTAGTTGATTGTGAATTGGCATCAGTGGAATAGTGGTAATCCATAGCATAGTTAATCCATGGAAATCCATTCTCATTGCTTGATACCAGTGTTGTTGGTTAGAGAAGGGATAATATTTTTTTTGGTTTGTACAACCACTAGGTCAATAAAGCACTCGGCTTTTGATGTAGATCACTTACTTCCATATGCCGTGCATGCTTGCCACAACCCAACTTGAATATATGAAGTTTTTGCCCATCCAGACGAAGTGAACGCAATGATGAACAGCATCAAGCAGACCAAAATTAGGGAGAGGATAACCCCAGCACTTTTCTGCAGAATCTGATCATGGTCTGCCCTGTACTTTGCTGTACCCTCCATGTTAACCTAAAAGCAACTGGTAGGAAAACGAAATTTCAAGTTGAATTGAGTCAAACTTGCTGTGTACACTAATCATACTATATTAATATGCACTTCAACTAATAATATAGACACATTGACGCAATGCAATATAATACGCTGACAAATACCGATACGCAGTATTGTCCAAAAGTATAAATTTAATATTAATTAATATAGCTACATTAATATATAGCACATTAGCATAGCTAGATCAGGGCTCTCAGCCTGTTCCAAATCACCATGTCACTTGTGACAAATTGAATATTAATGCACATGTTGTAAGCTTACAAGTAGAAGGAATCAAGGTTGTGTGTAAGTTGCTGAGGAGACGTGAACTTTATTTAGTAATGATCTGAGCGATGAGCCATGTGGCTCATCCAATATATATAATAAAAATACTGTAGCCTGAGTATACTAATCTGTTAAGTAAATATTAGCAAAGAGGGTTTCATATGCATACCCTTTAACTTATGAGCAGGGAAACATATTAGTACGCCCCTTGTTATAAATAGGGCTATATGGTAAATAAACAAGGGAATAATAGTACATAACAAGGGGCTTAACTAGGGAGTGTAGCAAGAGGGGCGAGTTTACCACATTATTATTAATAAATCTTAGCGTCTTCTCTGACATTGGCTTGATTATTGTCTATTCATAATAATAGTCTAGCCATAGAACTCCATTATCCCTAGGGATAATAAACCAGGACTAGTTATAATCATTTTTGCTAATAGGCCAGTAGCATTTAGTGTCGTAAGCATAACGTATGGACTCGATAGGATCAGGTGGTGTGAAGCTGTCCGAAAACATTAACCAAAACCAAGGACCACACAACGAACCCTGTGGGACGCCTACTGAGCAGGCATTTTTGTTAGATGTTATATCACCATGAGATACCATTTGCATACGTTCGCTAACGAAGCTGCATGTTAGGCGGATTAGATCCTCTGAGACTTCTAAGATTTTCCTTGCCTTCACTAGGAGACAAGGTCGCATCAAGTCAAAGGCTTTGAAGAAGTCTGCAAACAATACTTCCACTGCATCATTGTGCTTTGAGTCCAGAATGCTGGTTCAGCTGTCTAAAACTGCAATAAAAGTGTCAGTAGCTCCCTTTCCAGGTAAATACGAGAACTGATTTTGTGGTAGTTTTGGGATTATGAGCGGCTTTAGCTCTTTCAAATAGAAATATTCTGCAACCTTTCCACTGTGACAAAGGGTTAGTAGACAAAGAGGCTAATATTGGTCTATCGTCTTTATATTCTGTAGGAGCTTTACACATTGGCACTGGGATTACTTGTGCTTTGTCCCAACGCTTGGGGTACTTTTGTTGATTCAATATACTATTTATGATGTTGGTTACAGGTATCGCTCTATGTTCTGCCAAATTACGGCTTATGAATGCAGGGTAGTCGTGATGGTTGTTGGCTTTTGTTTTATCTATTCGCTTCAAAGTTGATGTCACCTCTCCTATGGAAACTAGTCTTGATGTTAGCGTACTACCTGCCGGTGATTCAGTATTATGCACCTATGGTCGTAAAATAATTGTTGATGTTATTGCAGAATGTATCTTTACTTTGCCACTGACTGTCAACTAAGTACTTCTCACACAGTGATCTTCTTTGAAGGCCTGCAATGTCTTTGGTGCAATCCACCATTTTCCATTTCCATTTGCTATGCTCCTATGCCGTTGATGTTTCTATCAATAATATACTTAAATAAAAGTATACCTGAAGTGAAGTCTAAAATGCAAATGGCCGGTTCGTTGTTGTTAGCATTAGTTCCAAGGAAAGTTAGTAGCATGTGAGAAGTCTGTTCTGGCACAGGGTCAAAATCTAGGACACATTTGCAAATTTGCATATCTGGATTTGCAAATCCGCGGAAACAAGTTTTTGCAGAAAATATGTTGTGCAACAGAAAATAAAGGAGTATTTATAGTACAAAGTCCTCATGCATGAAGAGGGTTAATATATAGGACATTGATTGAGGGTTAAAGATAACTTTTCCTATAATAAATGGAAAGCGTATAAAAGAGCAAGCAGGACAATTTGTCATGAGATTTGTGTGTATTAGCAGCTTGTATACAATTTCCGTCCTCGACGGTATGTCATTTCTTCTCGAAAATTGTTATGTCTGTTTCCAGACAGACATAAGGGTTCACTGGTGAAACAATTGATTGAGGGCTAAAGATCATTGTTTTCCTATAATAAATGGAAAGCAAACAAGTTATCAAAGGTGCAGAATATACTGGACTACCCACCTACCAAACACACCCGCGGAGTGACTTGAGGCAATTAGCGCCTTATCAGATCATTGAGCTTATTAAATCCTTTACAAATAAATATGATAAGCTTTGTTATATAGTTGCTATAAAATCCATGGATGACGAATCCAAATATAATGCGTATATGCCAGAGTATGTAGCCAAGCACGCAACTCCCAACCGAGGGTTTGTGTACCAAGGACTTCAACAGAAGAATGGCAAATTCTGGTTACAAATACCACTCCGTGTTGTGGGCTAAGGAAGAGTAAATAATACAGCAACTTAAGCATGTGTACAATCAGTGGAGTATTTGTTAATACATGTACATAAATCCTTATAATAGCACTTGTACTATTATAAGTGAAATGATTAATGATTGGTTTGCATAGTATTTCTAGACTAAGACAGATTTTTCGCAGGCACAAAGCGCTCACCCATGACTTGCAATGATTAATGGTACTAATAGAGCCATTTGTTGCAAACTCCAATTGGCAATACCAGCATAATTATGGACTCACAGTCTGCTATACTTAGCTGTAAATATTCTCCCATCGGCTGTCAATCAAATAATCTTCTTCTGTAATATTAGAATTGATGTACAGCCCGACTGACCGCCCCAATAATTCGACCTTGGGTAGTAAAACACCCTTGACATGTCAAATGTTGCCAGATTTTCCCAATTGACCTTGAAAATTTGACTGCCACATATTGCTGGCGCGTAACCATTACAGCCATGGCTTCTAGTAGACTAACTAATAAGAGGTTATATATTATATAACAAAATATTTTGGGAGTAGTAATGTTTGGGCAAACCGCACCCAATTTTTTTCAACCAATCAGATTTACCTTCATGATTAAAATACGTATCTGGATAGATTTTATAAGCTATACGGCTTATAAAATAATGGTAATGAAAATATTATTAGCTCTTCCCTGACGTAACCACACTTTCCATTAGTCAAGTAATATAACACGGGCTGTCCATGCTTGGTTAAAGCGCTTTCTATTTCGTGAACATCTACCAACCAGTTGTGGTCAGTATCCCGCTGTCTCCCACTTTCGGCTTCACCTGGCTCATATAGTCTACGAACTCTCATACCTAATGGAATTAAAAGCTCATCATCACCGACAGGTCTGTGGTACGGTGTAGAAGGTACTGATTCTACTTTTGGTAATTTTACAGGGTCTACAGGTTTCACACCAATTAGTCTAGTCTTTGTATTATTCAACGCATTAACAACCTTGGGCAGCCTACTCACCCATTGACGATTACGGCTTCCTGATTCCAATTATTTGGTGTACTGGTAACTAAACAAGTCCTCACCCAACATCCTATTAAGCCTCTCTCCTAAAGCCTGATCTTTGTGTATGTCTACTCTACCCAGTCTAATTTTCACGTCTTGCTGTTTCATGAGTTTAGATACCGCCCCCTGAAACTCCCTACCCGGGTCCAGCATTAGTGTGTCGGGCAATTTTAGAGTACGCCTATATATATTCTTAAAAGCTTCGCAACACCATTTGAGTGTTTAGGTTTTAAAGGTTCTTCGTCTTTGAATCCGGGTGCTACATCTATAACCATTAAGGCATACTCACATGCAGAAATGTCAAATTTTGCTTGCGGAATATATTTAGGCCTGGGTACATATATTTGCCATATCGGTTGTTGATGCAGACAATCTTTAGCTCGTTTTTTTTAAGTTTTGCGACTTTGGCTATTGTCTATAGCCTTGTAACCCTTCCAGTATTCTTCGGGCTATAATATATTTAATCCAATTCTTAAACGTATAAACTTTTATATACTCCCATTCCAAAATGTCGTCTGCGGTAGTAACATCTTTAAATTCTAAGCCCACGTTATAAGTATCACTAACATTCAATAGGTAACTGACTGGAACATCCATATAGCATTTTGTGCCCGGGATGTGGTGAGATCTCGTACGAATCTGTCCGCCCGTTGCCGTCGTTATCGCGACAGCTCTAGCTTTGTTGGCGTCTTCATGCTCATCATCTAGAGACATGGACAAGACAAATTTATAAATTCTTAACCTCTTTCAGAACCATTTGCGGAGGGAAAATGTATGTGGAGTTTGTGACTGTAAATTGCACGCCTCTGAAGTAACCGGAGTCGTTATCGTACTCTTTCGCTCGTATGAGTTATAATACTCATTATTCGGTAATGTGCAGACTGGGAGGATTTCCAGTAACAATTTTGCCACCAACCCCCATCAAAACAATTTTACCAGACTCGGTGTCACCGGGAAATTTGTCGACTTTTTCAGTCAGGTCACCCCTCATGGAGCGTTTGTTTTCATGGATTTCTGTCCACTTTCTCCGTTTGCTTCTGTTCGCATGCAGCGATTTCACCTATCAAGTCTTGTACGTTGGCGTCGCTTTCTGTCATATCTCCTCCCACCGTGGACACCAAGATCTTACCACTGCTCGGATTGGATAACTTGGAAATTTTATCACTCACAACCCTATACTCCAAGTCCCTGACGATGCGATCCACAATGTCCGCATCATCGTATAGACCTTCGTTAAAATAATTTACAGACATTTATTATAATCTAAGAACTCTCATGGCAAAATCGTTAAACTTTTCACCTTTGGACAGAGGGCTGCGAGGAAACCCAAACATAAGTGTCCACACCATGGAGGTTCGTAATGTTTTTGAATTTCTAGATCCTTATAACGAACCAGTCCCACCTTATCTAAGAATTCCTCGGGTGATGGAAATACATAGCTGTGAAAATGCAGGTTTTTATACGAAGCGGTCCAATGCGTACCACTACTGCTCAAATCTTCGAGGTTCATCACACCGCAACCTTTGGTTAGATTGATATTTGGTAATTCGTCACGCATGAAACAACCTAACCAGTATGGAAATGTTTGCCCGTAGGCGATAATGTCATAATCAGACAAGGGATTTACTTTTAAAATATAATGTGCAGTAATAGGATATCGCCCAACACCGGCACTTTGACCCCGGGCAGCTTTAACAGGTTTCCCAATAGCCCACTGTCGTACCTTTTGACTAGCTTGTTTAACTCTGCTTGTGCCTTTTTTGCTGAACAGCTACCTAATATGTTATAGACTTCCGCAGCAACATCCATATCCTTCCTAAATAGACTTTGCCCGATAATTAAGGGGAGCAACATTGGCATTAGACTCACTAGAAGAGTTCCGATGAATCCTCCTGTCTTTTTTTGAATGAAAAGACCATTAATTTGGGCAGGAGTGAGCTCGATGGATACGCTACCGCCCATATAAGGCTTTAGCTCAAAACCTTTACCTCTTGTGTATGGCTTGAGCTCGAAACCTTTACCATCAACAGCCTTCCTCATAAGTCTACTCACACCATAGTTGGCCGCATCCGTTAGAGCACTGGTCGCTAGAGCGGGTCCAGCTATTTTTCCGCCCATTTTAAGCACTGGCAAAGCGCTCTTACCTATACCACCTAGAATCTAAAGACGAGAACCCACCCTGGGATTTCATGTAGCATATTTGTTTTATACTAAATTTTAGAGGACCGCTGTAGTGTTTTAGTGATCAACGTTTGATGACCTTGATGACACTAATTACTTTCCCAGCATGAGCATGCCTTTGTAAC
>JAOQGN010326567.1:0-14351 GCA_027564295.1 Himantozoum antarcticum
GACGGTGGGGCTAACACCGACGACGGTGGGGCTAACACCGACGACGGTGGGGCTAACACCGACGACGGTGGGGCTAATCACCGACGACGGTGGGGCTACATTCTTGTGGTCAACCGCAACTCTCTGATTGGTCGGTCTAACCACTAACTCCTCTCCCATTGGATAAAAAAACGACCTTGAAGTCTGAAATGACCGACGACGGAGGTCAAGTGGGAGTCGACAGCCCAAACACATACTACTAATATATAATTGATGGTGTCTTTATTAACTTGCGTAATTACTGTAGTGCTGTTGCATAATGTATAAAGTATACTGTTGCATACTGTTACATAAACTAGTATTATTTATTTATTAAATTTATAATATTGAAATCAATGACACAGTGCCATCATGACATCACAAAAACAATAAAATTTATAACTATTGCTATTATTTAAAGATATTAGATTAATTATCATACTGTAAAGTTTTTTACAAACAACTTTTTGCGTATAGTGGAACTGTATAGTAGAGCATAATAGCCCTGCCTCCAGGGCCTACTTAGGGAGGGGTTGCTGGCGGGGTAAGGAAGGGGGTACCTCCCCCTTTCCTTACTCCGCAGGCCACCCCTCCCCAAGTGGGCCCTGGAGACAGGGCCAAGTGAAGTATAGTGGAACTGTGAAAGTGAAGTACATGTATAGTGGAACTGAGTTTTTTGCAGTTTTGACTAATAATATATTAAATGTAAATAATGCAAACATTATTATGACACTATTATTACGGTATACATGTATGTAACAACAATGATAACAAATAATATACAAGTCATACATATATCTATTAGATAATATACAATATAATAAGACCGGCACAACAACAAACACAAATTTTCCATCACAAATAATCATAATTTAAATGCATTGCTGAAAAAGCAGTGCTAATAATCGTTAGCACAGAATCTGGTGTCGACGATCGATTTGCAGCAGTAAAAGTATTGTTTCAAGAGGTGTTCAACAATATGACGGACACCGCAACATCTGGTTTCCATACTCGTACTGATCAAATTGCTTTAGCAAACATGAATGTAGTCAGTGGTCAGCTGCCATAATAAATTATAAAGGATTTTTATTTAACCACCACTTTCTGCCACACTACCTATCCAGTTTGTTGAAGAATGGTTTCTGCAGATTATAGCACACCATGGGTGATGCATACGCTGACATTGGCTAAATTTAGCCCCAGACTAGACGATGATCTGCACAGCACCACCTTTATTGCACCTTTGTGTGCTGACATGGTGGCGTGTATTAACTGATTTTGTGAGTCAGGAGTGCTTTTGTGTTAGACAACTACATGACATGTTAAATAGCTGTACCCTTCGAAAAGACTCTTTCTTGGGTCATTTACATGTCGTACATATAGTTGACCAGCCAAGGATATCTCTGGCAGTGCCTCCATATAACGTTTCTATGTGATACCTAAAACAATAAGAAATGTTTCATGACACAAGGCAGAAATTTGCCCAAATTTTCCACAGAGCCAAAACTATAACCCAACATTTCCAAGCTTTTACTTTTACATGTTCAAGTTGCACCATTTACTTATAGGCTCGTTAGAATAAAAAATATATAAAAATATAATATCATTTAAATATAATTTTGAAAATCGGGCTGAAATATTTCACTGACATCCAATAATTATGCTTGGCAGCATTAAGTTTTGCCAGTCAACTTAATTACATAAACCACAGACGCTGGCTTATTTCACTATCAGCTGAAAGCTTTCAGTAATAGTCCTAGTACTGGTAATAGCTCCCAGGCAAGCAAGAATAAAGGCTCAACTTCAGGCTATATTGCCTTAAGCCTTTAAATAGATGTTGGCATTATTTTAGTGATTGGCAAACTTTTTTTTATATGATTTTAGTATTGGCAGTATTTGTGATTTTCAGCTTAGGCTTACCTTAGTTCTAAGATTGTGGTTGGAGTTTGGGCCACAAATGCACTTTTTATGGAAAAGACAACTTCTCTGCTTACAATTTTTTCTAAATAACTGGCTATCTAAAAAAATCTCCATTGCCGGACCTTCCGGGCTTGTTACACGAGTCTATACAGTATATAACATACAAGGGTGTATATAATCGCTTATTCGTTTCCTAACAAACCGAAAAATAACATGGTAAGATACTGGTAACCAAAGTGGTGCATCTACAGCACCGTCTGTCCGCAGCTTTGAGTTAGCACTTGTTGTTCTCACTATTAAAATTATTAGGCCTATATATGCTGTTACTCACATCATATTTTATTTCTTTACGCTAATTGTAGGCCTATTGACACAACTACACAATAGGCCTAGAGTTTTAGCTAGAGCGAGTCCTGAAAACTCCTTCAATTATAGTTGCCTTCATAGTCAGTGTTAAGCTGTAGCCATTGAATTGGGAAGGGACAGAATAGCAGCGTCCTCACTGCTCAGTTGCCCAAGTCGTCCATAATCACTGTGGAAAGCTTGCTTGTCGCAATGAAAATTACCCATGGAATAGAGATAGCAAAATCATACGTTAGCATATCAGGATGCATGTCTATTAGCAAAATCCCATGTTTGACAATTACTGCAAATGTTTAAATGCACCGGCGAAGCTTCCTTTTTAAGGTTGCTGAGCTGGTGTAGTGGATGGATTCACCTGCCACTGTGCTAGGTGCTGTCCTACAAAGGGCCCGGTTTCAGCTCCAGGTGTGAGTGTTGCTATGCTATATACATACATGTATAGTGTAGAAACTGTTACATGACTTTTTGCATAGAACAGTCACAAATTTCAGCCATCAGCCTTAAACTACGGCACCACATTACTAAACTATAATGCAATTCACTGGTGAGTTAAGACAAGCCGCACAATTTTTTAAAAATACCCCTCTAACATGCAATTGTATCTTAGTGCTTATCTTTATTCTTAGTGCTTGGCGAATCTGGAATACTGCTTAGCACTTAGCGGGTCTGAAAATACAAATATGAAATGGTTGAAATGGCAGAATTACAATTTAAATATAGGCCTAGGCCTAAATAAATATAGCCCATGACTGGCACCAGAGTAATTTCAGATGAAAATAATAAATATTATTTTCTATGAATTTTATCATAATTTTAATATGTTGTTGTTGGGCTGTAGTGGCATACTAACATTTTAAAATGACTAGGCCCTACATCAATTTCATATATGATATTTCCAATTTAACTTTTATTCTCTTTATTAGATATTATCTCCTTTTGCTGCAAAAAATTGAAATGTAATAGTTTATTAACTAATGTAATAAAATAGTAAACAATTTCTCAAATTAAAAAATCATATATACATGTAGATTTTGTAAATCATTGGCCACCCTAACTTATCAAATTCGATTCAAACTCACCAAAGTTGCAGCATTCATGTAAAATTGACAGTGGCATGCTGCAAAATTCTTAAAATGCAATAATTACATTACTAAAGAGTAATAAATTATTCTTAATTATTAAATAACATAAAAATCCTATTGATTTTGTTAAATCATTTGGTCATTTGCCAGTTACCACCACTATAATTATAAAAGTTGATTCTAACTCACCATTGCGATGTTACACAATGGCATTCATCAACAAATGCAGCTTTCAATTGCAGCCGATGCAACTCCTGCAGTAGCACATTCAATTCAACAGAGGAGCAAAACAAGCATCATCTACTCAGATTTGTTTCATTCCCTTTCTTTTAGCTTCAACCGGAACATTCGTTACTCTGTGATAGTAGCATGGGTGAGGACCAACAATTACTCTGTGATATTAGCATGGGTGGTCTGTTGCAGACACCGTATCAATTGTTTTTAAAGGAACTAAGCTAGTATTATATGATGATATTCTTAGGCAAGCTTGTGGGAAATGATAGTTTGCTCCTCTGAAGTGCATTGAATGAGGAAACAACTCCAAATTGCGTCGACCAAATGCATTTGGTCGACGCATATCCTGCGTCGACCAAATTCAACAGCATTCAGGATATGTAGACCAAATGCTTTACCAGCTTTGTAAAATACTCCGCATTTTACAAAGCTGGTAAAGACAGGCTAGCTTGTTTGCACACTTTGTGTGTTCTGGTAGTGATAGTATTGGTAAATGGGGTGGTGGTGAGGGGGTGGTCAACCAACTTGTGTGTTTTTTGTCTCTCCATTGAGCCGCTTTGCTGAGACCGATTTTATTTTGGTGCTTTTAATACGGGTTTGAAATCTAAGACACTAATTAGGATTTAAACTCTAAAATAATGTTATCTATTTTTTATAAACTGTTTCAAACCCAATTACAGTATCCACCGGTTTTCTGTTGTTTTTTCCATTTGTTTGTAAATTTTTTACCGTTTGCTGCTATTCTTTGTATTTGTACATGCGACCATTATCATCCCATGAAAGTGACTACAGCATTTCCACTGGTGAGGAGACGGATGATAATGGTCACCACGAGGAGTTGGAAAGGCAACTTCTAACATTGCATAAAAAAGGAAGTAAGTTGATTGCTTGTGTTTATGTGTTGCTTTTTGGGTTTTACAAGCTTTACAAAAACTCTCACTTTTATTAATTTTGCTTCATTTGAATCACATCGTTTGCAACCGTTTGTTGTAGAGAATGTTGGCAGTGCATGACTGTTTTTTGCAGAGAACAATGACTTATCGTTTTGGGTAAATAACTTTAAATTCCATCGTTCTGAGTAAATAATTTTGCATCTGTTTGAAATCGTTTTCTATGAAAAGTGTGTGTACACAGAGGTCCTATAGTCAGTCACAAAAACAATTGTGGTTGTATCGTTTGCAATCGTTTGCTGTAGAGAATTTTGGTATTGCATGAGGGTTCTTTGCAAAAAACGATGACCTATCGTTTTGGGCAAACAGTATTGAACTTCTATCGTTCTGTGTAGATAGCTCTGGAATCGTTTTCTATGGAGTGTGTGCACAGAGGACCTGGAGTCACAGAAACAGTTTTGAAAAATACAACAAAGGACAATGGTGATATAGTAAAAAACGGTCTTTGTTCAAGTTTATGTAACCTTCCAAGCCTCACTTTACCTCCTCATAAGTTTCTACTAAAAACATGTTGTCGTCCAAAATAATGTTCTTTAAAAGAGTGAAAACGATGCTACTGTATTAAAACCGTATCTTTTCAGTCACGTTTTACTGATTCTGTATAGTTTGTGCTCGTGTTCTTTTGTTTAGTGTTATGATTTACCATTTTATTCACACCGTCCTCACCTCTTTTTTCTGTAGGAGTCCACAAAAAAGGAAAACAACCCATGAAGAAAAGAAAAAATGACGGAGCAAAAAAGAATTGGTGTCTTTTTTTTTTTTGCGATACTGGTTCAGCTTTTTTCTACAAACAGGAAAGACTGGTCACACCAATGTTGGCACAGTATACAAAAAGTGTTTTTTTATTTTAAAAGTGAAAAACAATAACAATGCTATTATATTGAAACTGTTTCTTAGTTATCCTTTATTGATTGTGTGGAGATTGTATTCTTTTGTTTGTTATATAAAAACCAGGTATTTTCTTGACTTATACATCTTTCTTTCCCAATCGTGCTTTACTAACTCTGTATAGTCTGTGTACCTTTGTTTAATACTATGCTTTACCGTTTTATTCACCGCTCCTCTTTTTCCTGTTTACTCGCATACAGTACATTAAAAAATATGATATTTTTTGCAAACAAAAGAGGTTGGTCACAGACGTTGGCACATAGTATAAAAACGTTCTTGTTACCCGTTATTGGTTTTGTATAGTGTGTGTTCTTTGTTTAATACAACCTTCTTTTAGGCAACCTAATTTATGCAACCTTTCTTTCCATTTGTTCTTTATTGACTCTGTATAATCTGTGTTTGTTTGTTCAATGTTATGCTATAGTGTTTTATTTACCGCTCCCACTCCTCTCTTTTCTGTGTTCACTTACAAACAGTACATTAAGATATGGTTTTTTGCATTACTTCTCTAGAACCACCGAAGAAAGCAGTATGACCGGGGGTTCGGGCGTGGGTGGAGGCAGAATTATTGAGCTAAAACAGTTGAGTAAGTTGTTCTGTTTTTGTCTTTTTTGGTCAACATGTGGCAATGCAAATACACTTTATGCACAAAATCAAAACCGTGTTGACCACTATTATTAACAAGCTGTATGTATGTCTAGGTCTTTATAACAAAAACCTAATAATCTAAGTTTTATAACAAAAACCCAAAAATCATTTTCGCACTCATTGTTTTGCTGCATTAAAACCGTTTGTGACTTTGAGCTGTTTTTTGGCTTGGTCTTCATCTGTTGTTAGAACATTTTCTTGAGTGAAACCTACCGTTCTCAGACCGTTGATGATTGTTTTCAGCTCTAACACCGTTTTGTTGCATTACAAAAGACCGAGTTGTCATTACACTTTTTTGATTTTGTCATCACTGCTTGTGGTAATAAATCGGTTGTGTCAATTGCAGGGATCCATAGTTGTTTCACCCAACTCTGTAAGCTTCTTGCACGTAATAAAAAGTGTACAATGTTGGGAGAGGAATCATTGTCTGGTGGTATTCAGAGGCAAACCGGTTGACCATTCCAGTTGCTCTCATCATGGGTTTTTGTATTTATTCTATACAGATCTGGGAGTGACAATTCGCGGTCTGTTCTTCCTGGATGAGTCAGAAGTGCTCACACTATGAACCATCTTCACCTCTCTAACGACTGACTGTTCCTCGTGCAGGACGAAGCTTGACGGACCCAGAGCGTTGAGTAAGCAACACAGTCGCAAGCAGGGGCACCACTTTGTTCGCTTTTCTCCTTGCTATGCACCATTTCTCACAACGACAACGACCCAAAATAACCAAACGTCTGGTAGGTGTTTTCTAGGTCGGGCACTGTCCATTGGAAGTGGAAAGTGTTCGTAGTGTCCGTTGTACATTGTAGGTAGAGGGGGGTATGGTCGATTTGTGTACCATGTTCAAAACGAGACAGAGTTTTCTCGCTGCATGAGGGAAAGGCCGGTGCCGCGCTTCCCAACCAACATACTCTTGGCAAAGGAAGTGGGGAGGTGTGTCCCCGACATTTCACAGTTGCCTCGGTGTGTATCACTCTCTCTCACATCAGCTGTTGTGTGTGTGGGTGGTCGTGTTTTAACACACGATCCCCCTCTGTACGCTGCCGAAGGTGTGGGGGCGAATGCTACGCTCCTTGCCGTGACTTCCATCCTGGAGCCTAAGCAGACAGAAATGTGTGTGGAGATGTGTGGAGGTGGTGTTACAGACACCACTATCCGAAACTCCATCCTCGTCACTGAAAGCAATTGCTCTGGGGTGAAGGTCACCACATCCACTCGCACATTCTCTGGTGATGTGAGTGTGGATGCGGATGATGCCTCATCTCGTCTCCTCGTTCCCTATGCTCTCGATTCTGTCTCATCATCGGACAGTTGTTTTGATGATGAGACGTCTCCAGGGTGTTCACCAGATCACTATGAAGGAGACTATCCAGATGATAGGTTGCAGTGTTCTGGTGGAGATCCTGGTATGTCTGTGGAGGTGGAGACAACCGTCTCTGCACACACAGACCTGTGGATCAAGAGAGATGGTGTAGTGACACACTCCGCTGTTGAGGGTGGTGATGAAGATGTGGCGGCAAAAGGCACACCTCCAACCGGGTATCCCACACTGAAATGTAGTATCTTTGGAGGTATGGTAGGCTTCAAAAAGATACACGCTTTGGTGTCAGAGACACAGGTGGATGAGAGCCAGACTCCACCACC
This sequence comes from Himantozoum antarcticum, assembly GCA_027564295.1. NCBI lineage: Eukaryota > Metazoa > Bryozoa > Gymnolaemata > Cheilostomatida > Bugulidae > Himantozoum > Himantozoum antarcticum. The sequence goes on from JAOQGN010326567.1 coordinate 7,748, forward strand.
TCTTATCACCTCATCATCCATAACAGATGGTGTTAATGAAGGTGTTGTGAAGAAAGGGGATCTTCGAACTGTGATTCCCACACTGAAAATAAACGTTTCAGTGTTGGAAACACATAACGATGAAAAACGAACTCCACCACCTCCTATCACCACACCACCTGTTGCTGGCGTCTCTGGGGTGGAGGGAGGCAAGACGGTGGAATTACATTACCCTCCTGGTGGTGGAACTTCACCACATGCTTCACTCCCATCACCGGTGGTAAAAAAAACTAACCTGTCTTTACCACCAATTGATGTTGTCTCACTTTCACCACCGTGTGATGGAAACGATGGTATGCCACTGACCACACTATCCTTTGGATCACCCGGTGTTCGAACCGAGTTGCGATACCAAATGTCGTTAGATCGGTGGAGGTGTGCATCTGTAGAAAGGCGGTTACAGATTGTGGAGTGTGAGTAGCTCCGACTACACCGGGAGTACAGCCGCCTATTAGATCTCCAGATGAAACTCTCCAAGCAATGACCTCTGCCCACGATGTGAAAGAGTCACTACTTAAAAAGGTTCATATGGATTACCTACTACCTCTGTCTCCTTTGGCTACACGTAAAGACTAACAAAAGCAGGTTTGCAAATCTCGCTGTCTTTCTTCAATTTGTCATATTATTATGCACACTCTTTTTGTTATGACTAGACAAGACCAAGACTGCTTGTAGTTTTTTGTATCATGCAATGACACCCCAAATAGCTCAGTCTTGAATTTAACTGTTCTCGCATCGACTTTTGCGGGTCCATACTCATGCATCGCCTACTGTCACGCTATGTTGTTTGCAAATTCATTTGTCACTTACATGTATTTGATTTGTTTAGTAGATGGAGACCAACTACCACCATTAGACACTTTTATTTATTGATGATTTATTTGTTAATCTATTTATTCTATTCTAACTAAGCAGTAACTGTGATATAACTATAAAGTCATAAGTGTGATAGATAGTTGTTAGTTTATTCTCACTAAAAAACTGTAGCTGTGATATAGCTATAACTGTGATATAGTTGGTAGTTTATTCTCACTATAAAGTTGTAACTGTGATATAGCTATAACTGTGATATAAATTATTAACTGAGCTACTGTCATGTATATTTTCATCTTGTTACCTCGTATTTTAATGTTATTGACCTCTATTATGTTTCCATGTTTGGTTTGTTAAGGCAATCATTTGTTATCTATTTTTTGGCTTTGATGTTTTTTCTTTGTCCAACTTGGTTGTTGTTGATTTATTATATTGGACACATGTTATTTGTTAGAGTATGTTTCTTGTTTCATCACTTTTTTTGTCAACCAATAAACGTTACCACTAGCTTGTTTAAAATGTCACCACTTACGTACAGTAGACAGGTTATCGTTTTGTTTTATCAAACCCGTCACTGTTTTGTCTTTATTAATGAAAAGGATTTACCATTGTAACCGTCACCTCCTTAGTGTTCATCATTGAGCGGACTCTAACTGTTGTCGTTTTGTTTATCTCAAAGCTTTACCATTGTAACTGTAACAGTTTTGGCTGTTGCAAACTGCCAATGTTTTGTAACAGCCAAAACGTTGACTGTTACAAAACGTTGGCATCACTGTAACTGCCAACGTTTTGTTGCATCAGACTGGTGCAAACGATTGGCAAAACTATTGCTTCTCCCTGAGCATAACAAAGATTCTAAACAATCTCTCTATTCTTATCAAACCCATTACTGTATTGTTTTTTTAATGCAAATGTTTTAACATTGTAACCGTCATCACCTTAATATTTATCATTGAACGGAGTCTAACTGTTGTTGTTTTATTTATCTCAAAACTTTATCATTGTAACAGTCAGCGTTTTGGTTGTTACAAACTGCCAACTTTTTGGAGCAGCCAAAACGTTGACTGTTGCAAAATGTTGGCATCATTGTAACTGCCAACGTTTTGTTACATCATACTGGTAATGTCCAAAATGGATGAAAACATCCGTGTACTGTAGACACATCGTTTAGTGCTTAGGGTACGATGGTGATCAGACCTTACCAACAGTCACCATTTGTTTATCATTGTACCACACCTTAAATGTCACCGTTTTCACAACGTTCTACCGTTGCACTGTCACCGTTTTGTTATATCAAATTCATAATATGTTGTATCCAGGTGTTCAGGGATGTTGATGGTCAGACCCTACCAAAAGTCACCGTTTTATTGTATCAATTGTTGTAATCATTGCATCGAGTCGTACCACTGCCACCGTTATGTTGTTGTATCCGTATCAAAGCTCTCAATTATACTCTTACCTATTCAAAGCCACCGCAGGCAGCGAGTTTATTACTCCTTTACCTAAAAGTCACCGCTACGGCGTCGTTTCATTGTATCAAAGGCACGAGCGAAATTCCCACCGACACTGTAGGTTAGTTGCAACATTGTTGTCGGCCACCAAGCAATGCCCAAACGACAACCAAATGGTCGAGTCGGAACGGACGACTGCTCCGGACAGTGGCGCGGCGAGAGCGTTCGCATCTCTCGCGCGCACGACGGTTCTGCGTGGCCGGAACGGCATGGTGCCATCCTGTCGACCTCTCCTCGGGGGGGCTCGTTCGAACATGCGGTGCGGCATCGGGGAGTGCACAGGGAAAGGCATTTCCCAAGGAGTTGTGTGCTTCCGAGTGTTCTGTGAAAACAAAAGGATCACGTTGTACTCTTTCGGCTTTCCGTAACCGTGGAAATGGGTGTTTATGTAACGAGGGTTGTGATTGGTCGGTGAGATTTGTTATCGCTAAGGACGCTACCGCGGTTGCTATGGGAATCCAAAACGAGGCTTGGTTCCTGTTTCAAGAGTTGGGAGGAACGGAAGTGACAAAAGGCTCTAAGCCAATCAGAAGGCCGGATTATGTCGTTTTGTTGGACTCTGTCGTCTTTCAAGCTTTTCCTCAATTTTCCTAATTTTTCTCGTCTTCTGATTGACTTAGAGCTTGTTAGGAGCTCTGTGATTGGTTGAAATTCTGAGAGATGGGCTACCGATCTGCTCACCCTATGCTACTTATATTCTTTACATCTATGCATGCATATTATATGAATCATAATGGGTGAATTATTGAAACGTATAAACGTAATTAATATATAAAATAATGCAAAAATCCATATATAAATAGCAAGCTAGTGTTGAATAGATATATGTACCAGATTTAGTGGATTTAGAAAATAATTTATCAAATCAATGATGTAATGAAAGTAATCCAAGAAGTAATGAAATTACTGTTAATTTAATCAAACATTTGCTTTCGTATTCAAAGTAAAAATATGAAGTTTTCTGATATAATGCTTCCGATGTGCGGATAAAGTCAATATGGTCGCAAGTGGTCAAAATTTCTCTGCTAAGAATCATTGGGCAAGATTCTCAACCCTAAAGTTGCTTCCTGTTTTCTGATCAGCATGGAAATACCAGGAGGGAGGGAGGGAGGGAGGGAGGGAGGGTTGCATTCGACTAACACAGCTATTGGGTTACCCCCTAAAACAATTAAAACAAAATCGGTCTATAGATAACTGCATGACTACAAAGTAGCACTTCACAGATATACGAATTAAGCAAAGCTTAGAGCAATAAAAGTAATATTATTAATGCTGATTCTAGAAACCAGCAAATAGAAAGCATCTAATCCCAGATGCGGTGCTGACAAGTCGCAGCTTTTTTCAACACCACTCTTAGACAATCTTAATTTTTTCAGGATTTTTTCCCTGTCGAGCCAAATAGCGAAAAAACAAATTAATATCATAACTAATTTCTTGGAATAATTTTTTCAAAAGAATATATAGACCGACTGCTACCTCAGATAAAACTAAGACTGATGGAAAAACCGATAACTTTAGAGAAAGCTGTAAAATTGCTGAAAACAACAAGAGCACTGGTATATATGAGATCAAAGCTGAACAACTTAAATGTGAACGCAAAATAGTATACAAGCATATAGCAGACATATTCAACATCTTCGCTGAGACTAGAGAACCCTCAATCGAGATTATGGAAGGAGTATTGATAACACTATTGACACCCAAACCTAAATGTCATGAAATCGATATCACCAGGAGGAAACTACTACATATCATCTTAAACATCAGATGGCCTCAGAAGATATTTAACATTAAGTTATGACAAGACGGAAGAGATTCCTTTGAGTGAGAACTAGGAGAATCCGATGGTTTGGCCATCTGACAAGGTTACCAGATGAGGCACCGGCCAGGCGAACACTCGACGTATATCGAAATAGGAAAACGAGAAAACCCAGAGTAGCACCAAGATCATCATGGATAGCAATAGTCAAAAATGACATGGATACAATAAACTTTATTATTGAGCAAGCTGTTGAACTCACGCAATATCATGAAACATAGAAGGGTATGGCCATGCAAGCAGTTAAAGCTTGAAAGAATAGTAATGTATACAATATGAAATATGTCACCAACAGAAACACCCTAATATGAGATAATAATTACAATAATTAGCTTCCCGTCCAAATATTCTACTGCTGGTCAGGGGCTGCTCATGCCCTGGCAACCGCTGCATACTTTGGGCTTTGGAAGAAGTGTGGAATAGAGTAGAATATGGTAAGATACATACAGGAGTTTATTGAGCAAAACCATGGCTTCGTTAATTAAATATTAATAAAAGGATATAAGACGATCATAGTTCGAAATTGGCTATAAGATATAAAAAAGATAAATATAAACATGAAGCATAACTGGGAAGTAACAATAATCCCGCAATAAAGCATAGCTCATCCCCGCGAAACAATCGTTAGATTGTGAACTATATGATTGATGCGGACGTATTTGCATAACAGTCTAAACAAGGTAGGCACCACAAAAGTAGATCACAGCAGAAACATCACACCACTTGGCGACCTCTTACTCATTGGCTATACACAGACATGAAACAATTTTGGTATTAAATGTTCACAAACCTAATTATGGTGCCTCGAGATAATTATGAATGATCAAATAAATACATATCGATAAATACATTGAGATTTCTTCAGAAAAATCAATAAACTTTTGCCTATCGCTTTAGTGATCCATGTCATAACGTTTTAGAACCTTAGTAATATTGTGCTGCATATCGGTTTAACGTGCTATATATGTCGGACAATGGAATTTCAGAGGTAAGTTTTCCGGTCTAAAAAGGTACGCCGCTACAGTTTATTATTGAAGGCTTGGCTGTAATGCCCAAAATTTCATTGTTAAATCGCCATCTCACGATATGGCCGGCACGAGCATCGTGATCCGTTTTAGAAAATTACCTGCTATTCAATAACAGTATATATTACTTCATTTGACTATTTCTAATTGATATACTGGTACCAATTAGGTATGAGGCATTGAGGCAATGAGGCATAGTTCATTTTAGCTATTTAAAAACTTCATTTCCTCAAAATAAAGTTCTTTTGCTCAGTTCTACATATGGATAATATAAAGCGTTTCCAACTGGATGCTACAATAAAATGACTGTAGAATGCCTGAGAAAATATTTGTGTTCAGAAATCAGCATAATTAGTTTTAAGATTGGTCACCTTGACTTAGACTTACCATTAAAACTTCGTTGTTTGGGGCGAGGTTTTGGTGTACTAAACTGGAAATTGGGAACTTGCATTGGTGTGCATTGGCATTGGTGTGCACACCAAATTGAAAGGAAATTGTACCAAAATTTGACCATAGAGGGTCAGTTAAAATGTACTCATTAGTGCAAAATATTGTTTGAATGATAATCGATTGGATAAAATTTCCCTATACATAGCTTATACATGCATTGTACACTTATAAATACATTTTTGACCATACATACGTACGTATGTACACACACTATACATACACAATTATACATATTTGTATGTACTAGAAAATTAATCTCAAGCAGATTTTAGGCAGGTCGCCGAACATCACTATTGGGGACCTCGGAATCCAATAAGTGTTAGTGTAGTTGATTCCAAGTTGTTTAAAATATATGAAACCGTCTCTAACTGTAAAAATAAGTCTTAAGTGTAAGCCAAACATACCCAATATTCGCTACAAAACTTGCAACGAACCTAATATTAGTTTCGGTGAAGCATTCACATGTGCATATATCGCCGAAACTGTAAATGTTGAATTAGCTAATCAAACGTCGTACTAGCAGTACTAGCCTAAGCTAAACACGGCAGCAAAAGACAGAAAGCAGACGACAACAAGATTTATTCCAGCTATGGTACAGAGGGTGTATTTATTTTCGCATTGTAGCTTATATGAAAATTGCAATACACTGACCTCAATAAAATGGGCGTAAAACGTATCAACCTGCACAAATGGTACATCATTGGAAAGCTAATTTTCTGCACATCTTTCCTGCCGAGTTTCAAAATTTTCCCGCGAAACAATCGTTAGATTATGAGCGATATGGTTAATAACGTGTATATTTTTACCAGGCAAAATAAGTTCAGCCACAGCGTTTGTAGAATTTTGCAGAAACACACTTACGGTTTTTTTAGGCTTGGGGTAAATCTATGCACATTACATAAACACTATTGGTATTTAAGTTGCAATAAACCCTTTGTGCGTCTGGG
>JAOQGN010326677.1:0-14348 GCA_027564295.1 Himantozoum antarcticum
ATTTCTATGCTTTGTTCCTAGGAAATTTTGATATGGGCAGACAGCTGAAAGCATTCTCTAGCTAAATTAAAAAAAAGGATGACTCTAGCACTGTTAGAATTTGTGATATGAATTTTTCAATCCGACATAGGCAAATGACGTGAAGACCAGTCTTGTGTATAGTCGTTATGGCGCATAATGCGCTGAGTAGTAGGCAAAAGTTTAAAAGAGGAAAAGTTTCTTGAATGTGTTTTCATTAATTTCAACTTGGGCACAACTCTCGCCTGATTTGACTCTCGCAATGCGAGGCTGCGAGATAGCCTAATACGCCTCTGGTTCAGGCCACCTTATCACCACTCTTTCTACATGTGGCATATCATTGGTCTACTTTCAAATGGGCCTATCATCCCTACATCCAAACACCAGTAGTCCAAGCAGGAGCACAGATTGCCATATGGTTATGAGCAGTCATAGAAATTCTCTGCTAAAAATTCTTAACATAGCCGTATAGCTTGCTTCAAGTATTCTGATCAGCAAATAAAATAGCGGAGATCACACGCGGTTCTTCCTCGATTAGCTCAGCTGTTGGATTGATATCTAAATCTGTACAAGCCAAACCACTTGCTACTCTACTTGAATGCAAGTGGCAATTGATGGTGACGTAGTGCCATGCCATCGAATAAAGTAGACATAACCAAACACTTGGAAATATAAAGGTCTGGATGGCTATATAATCCAACTTGTGTCGAGTAGTGATTGTCAGGTAACCAGTAGGATTATTTGATAAAACAGATAGGTGTTACATGTTACTGTAATGTACTTATTGTATATCAAATGCATTCTCAAATCCCAGCAGACAAAGATTTCACACACCTGGCTTGTGATGTAACAGTACCGGTATTACCAATGGGTGTCTAGGTCTTCATTGTGGAGCCGTATTGAGCTGCTAACCTTCCAGCAGTCAGGCTAGAATTATTATAGACCTCTGTACCATTGTTCCAGCCTTCCTTCCCAGCTACGAGTACCCTGTGGTTAAACTGGAATTTTTTCTCTGTACTTATTTATATTTTTTATGTGGTAATTCAATTATAGGTGAGCTAGTTGAGGGAAACCCACCTGGCCTCTAGTATTTACCTGCTGATCAGAACTCACGGGGCAACTTTAGGGTTAAGAATTCCCCATTCTAAGAAATCTTAGCAGAGAAATGATGACCGCAGGAACCTGGACCTCATAAACGAGGTGGTACGATATTAGCCATTTAACCATTCCAGCTCTAGCACAGCTGGAATGTTATCAGTTTGATATTATAGGTGTTCTGCTGCTCTCCGTACCTCTCCTGCTCCTCTCCTTACCTGCTACAGAGGTTTGGTAGCAGCTGTGAGCTCTGAACATTCTTTCATACAGTTTGACGTATGCCTCTGCTAATTAGGTCTAATCTCATATTATATAGGTAATATATATATATATATATATATATATGTGACTACTGAAATATGTGTTGTAAGAAGACAGTCTACATTCATGGCACAGCATGTTACAAATCCCTTTCCTAGTTATGTGCTTAATCTGTGCTAATCTTATATATGAGGTAGTGTTATATAAATATAGCAAGTCCTCCTCCTATTTATAGCACATGCTCATACCTCCCTCCGCCTAGCTGCGGTATGTGCTTAGTATAGCACATGCTCATATCTCCCTCCGCCTAACTGCGGTATGTGCTTAGTATGTGGTATTTGCCCTTTGTATGCCAAAGCAGAGTTTAGTTCCCCAAACATATTTGTGCGCCTTCATTACAGGGGGTTCAAGTCGCCATCTTGCATATGTTAGGATAGAACCATCGTATGCCCTGGTGAGATCACGCAACATATTACATTTTGCTGCCAATGAAAAGTTCCCCAATCATTGATCATAACGCCGATCAAACGATAGGCAGTTAAAAAGTAACTTTAGACAGAGCGCTTCAAAATCTATAGATGTTTCGATGTTCATATGTAGCTTGGCCAGAAATATTTCAACCCCAGAGTGATATCATGATTTGGCACGATGACGTGGAATTGATTTGGAGATGTCATATCATATCCCTTTTAGGGTACGCCTTGCAAGCAACTCTTTGATTTCAACTCTTTGGATTGTGTGATAACTGAAATAAATTTCACTTTGACGGCACTAATAATCGCTATGCTTACTGAAATGCATATCTACCATCTGGTCTACCATCTGGTCTACCATCTGGTCCAAGCAGCTGGTCTACCATCTGGTCCAAGCAGCTGAATGGTCGCGTGGCTAAGGCCACAATGGTTTGCAATAATGACATGACTGTCCCATCTCAAATTTTCACTGATATTTTAGCTAATGGACTGATCACGATAATATGAGGGTAAACCCACTTAGGGATTATTGTTGCAGATTCTGCAGATGCCTTGTAGAAATTGAAATTGCTTTAAATATTACTCGTATACTGAATTTGTGACTATTTTTCAGTATCTTATTATCAAAATCGCATCACAACAGATAACATAGCACCTCATAACAGAATTCACAACATATTGGCAACAGCTCATGTGGCAGCTCATACAGTTCATTTAGCTATAATGAGTTTTGCTGAACAAAGTTCCCGTTTCCCCATGCTTGTTTTGCCAAATTGCTTCTCAACTTGCCTGAAGGGATGTAGGTGGTTCAGCATTTACAATGTGCAAAGCAGTCCCAACTCTCATTGTCAAACGTGAGGAATAACTATGAATTTTATCTGCTTGGAGTGTTGAAGTAATGCACACTATCCAGTAGCCACGGGTTAATTTATATATGGAGTTGTCAACTCACGATTTGATTTTTTCACGATTCACAATTAATGTAACCATGGCGAACATGAAATTGAGCATAGCCATAGACAATATGAAATCCCTATGGCATTTTGAGGAGTTTTAAGTTAATGAAACATCAATGTTCGATTCGTAATATCCAATTATATGTAAGATTTCACCAATCTCAAATTTACACGGACATGATAATAAAACTAGACTAGTAAATAATAATGTAATAATATTATAGTCCAAAATAATAATAGACAATGCATACAATATACTGAAATCCTAGCAGGAACTGCAGCCTACAAAGCTCCAGTGTAACAGCCTAAACGGCATACAGAGCCATCTGACTTAGTCATTGTCACATCGTCATTTACTTTATGTAATTTACGCACGACTGTATCATACGCAAGCCTCCCCTGTCACCCTTTATATCTCCATCTTTGTTATCACAACTAAGAGGAAAGACTTACCTTCATCTTGAGCTATAGAACTTTCTGCAGTCAATAGATTGCATGAAATGATTCCTGCCGAGAGCTCACAAGGGATTAGATCGTCTTAGCAGAGGATTACTGCTCAACGTTTACTCATGCATGCTTATTTATTATATCCATCATAATATGGGCGATGTTGTTCATTCATAGGTCATCATGCATTGGGTAAGATCACCAGCACTCCTATTGAGAGTGTTCATAAGGATGAGTAAACTGTATAAAATGTTGTTTTGGTAATACTGTCATATATTGTAATATAATACACATAATTATGCAATATGTTTTACCAAGTTATATGCAATGTATAGTCTAGGTATATAGTAGGCCTACCTGCTGTACTGATACATTCATATCGCAACTGTAATACTGTCAACTTTGCAAATGAACTATACCTATATGAACTATTAATACCTAAATGAACTATTCAAATTATCTAATTTTTGAAATTTATCTTTGTCATATAATTTATTGTGAATTCACAGGTTCTAATGCATTTGGTAATGAAGCCATAAGGCCATTGAAAGTATACATAAATGTAAAGCAAAATATAAAATAGGCCAAAATAAAATACTCAATAAAAATCAACTAATAGCTATACGTATATAATATGCTGTATTATATTTTAATTGTTCTATTTCACTAATCTCAACTTTTTATATCTAGTCCGCTCATAATATCTAAATAGCAGAGCCTGAAATACCGTTTGTGAGGGGCAACCAAATGGCTAATGCAATGCATATTCACTGATTTGAGGTTGAAAGGTCAAAGAGGAAGTATGTTTGTTCCCGGGGAACAGGGGGGTTATAGGTTATGCCCACGGGATGGTCAAGTGTTTAAACCTCGATCATGAGGTCATGAGTTCAATTGTGAGGTCGTGGGTTCAATTGTGAGGTCATGGGTTCAATCCCCACTGAGGTCTAGAGTTCTCTGCTAAGAATTATTATGCAACATGCTAACCCTCAAGCTGCTCCCTGTGTTCTGTTTGCAGTAGCAATACGAATGGTTCTGTTAGCAGTAGCAATACAGGTGGTTCTGTTAGCAGTAGCAATACGGATGGTTCTGTTAGCAGTAGCAATACGGATGGTTCTGTTAGCAGTAGCAATACGGATGGTTCTGTTAGCAGTAGCGTTACGGATAGTTCTGTTGGCAGTAGCAATACGGATGGTTCGTAACTGCCGTTTCGAAGATGACCGTCTCGAGATTGTGGTTGGGGTTTTGTTTGCTTGTTTGTTATTTATATTGTTTTTTAGGTGGTAATCCAATAGCAGAGCTAGTCGAGGGAAACCCACCTGCCTCCAGTATTTGACCTGCATATCAGAACACAGCATTTTGGGTTGGGGCATAGAGTTGGTCCCCCTCTACTGCCTCAATTGTCTAACCCATGGACACTCTGTTTCGAAATGACAGAATCAAACAGTCCCAGTTTCGTTCTGATCAGCAGGTAAAATACAGGAGGTGCCAGGTGGGTTTGCCTCGACTAGCTCAGCTATAGGATTACCTCCTAAAACTATACAAAAACAGACAAACTCGCTGACAGATATATAAAGCTGTATCACAATATAATGAGGCTGTAAAATCATTACCAAACTATGTTATTGCATAAATAAAATCTACAACTACAAATAAAATGAAGCACTCAGAATCTATCTTAGTACTATAATTGTAATGTGATTAATGTTTGCTGGTTGATCAGCTTTATCCACGTCAACTAAAACCATAATACTCTATTTATATCTACTTGGAATGGGTGGTGTGGTTACCTTACCTAGCATAATTATGACATCATAGGGAATTGCCGGAGTGGCCGTATGACATTGTGGTGAGAGCATATGAACTCTTAGCCTGGGCATCAAATCCTCTGCGTGCGTGGGGGGGGGACTTGATGCCCAGGCTAATGAACTCTTAGGCACAGGATTGGCCTTGCTTAGCTTAGCTTAGCTTAGTTCTCTAACCACAGCTCTGTTTCATATTAGATAATCAGAAAAAATTCATATTAGATAATTTATTACTTATTTTATTACTTAGTATTGAGTATTCTACTATATGTATTCTGAGCATTTCTCAATGCTAGTACAATTATTGTACATAATTTTTATATTTATATATATTTTTGTTTATATAGATATATATATATAATTAACTTTGTTTTGTTAACTTCTCAGGTATATCAATATATCAATATAATTATAAGACAATGTTTTACATGTAACTAAAAAGTAAAAATGTAAAGAGCCCGGAAATACTAAAATAAGTGAATTTGATTTACAATAAATGGCCAAAAGTTAGATTGTAAGAAATACACTCAAAATTTTAATTATATACCGGTAAATATGATATTTCCTTATTTACCTATCTATACCTGTAAAGCTACTTTTAAACTTGTTCTTCCAGCATAATGCTCTTCGGTGCTTAAGGCTGACCAGATGATTTCTACTAAAATGTCCCTCATACCTTTATGGGTTAATATATAGCTGTGTAGTGGGTGGTTGCTGGAATGCATCCATTTTGCTACGCATTGTTTGCAGATGGTATTTAGTCTGAATTTTAGTTCAGATAGATTGTTAATGGTCATTCACAGTTTGGATAGATGATTTTGAGACAAAGTCTTTGATACTTCTCCAGGTTGGTTTTACTGAAATCAGTTATAAAAGGGTACCAGGCTGATGCTGCATAACATGGTATTGATAACATATGTGCTTGGTAAAATAGCAAAAAGCTTTCTGGTTTTTCACCGGATCGTTTTATCCAGATTAGGTAATGAAAGCCCGGCTTTGATTCAGAAATAGCATACTTGGCATGATAGCTAAATTTCATGAGATCATCAAGAACAACACCAAGTAACTTAGTTCACTACACATTCAATTTCAGTGTCACTAATAATAATAGGTGGCAACTTCTCCAGGTGGCAACTTCTCCAGGTGGCAACTTCTCCAGGTGGCAACTTCTCCAGGTGGCAACTTCTCCCTGAACGTCTTTGTTTTGGCTCACTGGCTACTAAAAAATCGCCTATCCTGCACCTCACTCAAGATCAGAGTGTTGGAGGAAAGGAAGCTGCTCTTTTGTTAGTGTGTGTTGCTTTGTTTATACTATCTCTGGATAAATTTGTGGAGTTGTCCTATCATAATTTCGTCTTGTTGTTTACGACTGAGAAAAGCACTTTAGTTAGAACCAAAGACCTTTTATATACACAACCGTGTGTATAATACTTCTATGGTTAGAACAGTGTTGACCTGAGGTTATTTCATGACTGCTGACCAGATTTCATCCCTTATCTCTTGGTGTTCTGTCAGCATATAAGATACCCCAAACCTGATGTACTGGGCAAGTAAGATACCAGAAATCTCATTTACTCGCCAAGTCAGATACCAGAGGCCTCATTTGGTCAAGTAAGATACCCGAGGCCTGAGGTACTAGGCAAGTAAGATACCAGTGGCCTCATTACTTGATAAAGTAAAAGGTTCCAAGACCACCTTTGAAAGTGTAGTCAGCAATGGCCTTGGGCCTCAGCTGCACATCACCATGTAGCTTGAGGATAGTCGATATATAAATATCTGTATTCAGAAGCCACGGTTTCCTCCAACAAAAATAGTAACCTGTAAATGAAAAGGCAACTGCAGGTATTGTATTATGTTTTGTCTCATGATTGCGAAATAAGGTGTGTGCACCAGCTGGTTAAAATTCATCAGTTTTTTCAGGTATCCTTTGCCAGTACGTTCCCCATACTATTGCGGTCATGTGACCTGTTAGACGAAGCAGGCAGCATAGCCTGGCTTACCAAGCCACATGCATTGGGAGTTATGTGTCCCCAGTCAGCGATGGTGTTGGGGGTGACCCTAGCCTGTCTTTACAAGCTTTGTTAATTGCGGAGTTGCCCCCACGATCACGCAACAAGAAACATGTTTCTTGTTGCGTGATCGTGGGGGCAACTCCGCAATTAACAAAGCTTGTAAAGACAGGCTAGGGTCACCCCCAACACCATCGCTGACTGGGGACACATAACTCCCAATGCATGTGGCTTGGTAAGCCAGGCTATGCTGCCTGCTTCGTCTAACAGGTCACATGACCGCAATAGTATGGGGAACGTACTGGCAAAGGATACCTGAAAAAACTGATGAATTTTAACCAGCTGGTGCACACACCTTATTTCGCAATCATGAGACAAAACATAATACAATACCTGCAGTTGCCTTTTCATTTACAGGTTACTATTTTTGTTGGAGGAAACCGTGGCTTCTGAATACAGATATTTATATATCGACTATCCTCAAGCTACATGGTGATGTGCAGCTGAGGCCCAAGGCCATTGCTGACTACACTTTCAAAGGTGGTCTTGGAACCTTTTACTTTATCAAGTAATGAGGCCACTGGTATCTTACTTGCCTAGTACCTCAGGCCTCGGGTATCTTACTTGACCAAATGAGGCCTCTGGTATCTGACTTGGCGAGTAAATGAGATTTCTGGTATCTTACTTGCCCAGTACATCAGGTTTGGGGTATCTTATATGCTGACAGAACACCAAGAGATAAGGGATGAAATCTGGTCAGCAGTCATGAAATAACCTCAGGTCAACACTGTTCTAACCATAGAAGTATTATACACACGGTTGTGTATATAAAAGGTCTTTGGTTCTAACTAAAGTGCTTTTCTCAGTCGTAAACAACAAGACGAAATTATGATAGGACAACTCCACAAATTTATCCAGAGATAGTATAAACAAAGCAACACACACTAACAAAAGAGCAGCTTCCTTTCCTCCAACACTCTGATCTTGAGTGAGGTGCAGGATAGGCGATTTTTTAGTAGCCAGTGAGCCAAAACAAAGACGTTCAGGGAGAAGTTGCCACCTGGAGAAGTTGCCACCTGGAGAAGTTGCCACCTGGAGAAGTTGCCACCTGGAGAAGTTGCCACCTATTATTATTAGTGACACTGAAATTGAATGTGTAGTGAACTAAGTTACTTGGTGTTGTTCTTGATGATCTCATGAAATTTAGCTATCATGCCAAGTATGCTATTTCTGAATCAAAGCCGGGCTTTCATTACCTAATCTGGATAAAACGATCCGGTGAAAAACCAGAAAGCTTTTTGCTATTTTACCAAGCACATATGTTATCAATACCATGTTATGCAGCATCAGCCTGGTACCCTTTTATAACTGATTTCAGTAAAACCAACCTGGAGAAGTATCAAAGACTTTGTCTCAAAATCATCTATCCAAACTGTGAATGACCATTAACAATCTATCTGAACTAAAATTCAGACTAAATACCATCTGCAAACAATGCGTAGCAAAATGGATGCATTCCAGCAACCACCCACTACACAGCTATATATTAACCCATAAAGGTATGAGGGACATTTTAGTAGAAATCATCTGGTCAGCCTTAAGCACCGAAGAGCATTATGCTGGAAGAACAAGTTTAAAAGTAGCTTTACAGGTATAGATAGGTAAATAAGGAAATATCATATTTACCGGTATATAATTAAAATTTTGAGTGTATTTCTTACAATCTAACTTTTGGCCATTTATTGTAAATCAAATTCACTTATTTTAGTATTTCCGGGCTCTTTACATTTTTACTTTTTAGTTACATGTAAAACATTGTCTTATAATTATATTGATATATTGATATACCTGAGAAGTTAACAAAACAAAGTTAATTATATATATATATCTATATAAACAAAAATATATATAAATATAAAAATTATGTACAATAATTGTACTAGCATTGAGAAATGCTCAGAATACATATAGTAGAATACTCAATACTAAGTAATAAAATAAGTAATAAATTATCTAATATGAATTTTTTCTGATTATCTAATATGAAACAGAGCTGTGGTTAGAGAACTAAGCTAAGCTAAGCTAAGCAAGGCCAATCCTGTGCCTAAGAGTTCATTAGCCTGGGCATCAAGTCCCCCCCCCACGCACGCAGAGGATTTGATGCCCAGGCTAAGAGTTCATATGCTCTCACCACAATGTCATACGGCCACTCCGGCAATTCCCTATGATGTCATAATTATGCTAGGTAAGGTAACCACACCACCCATTCCAAGTAGATATAAATAGAGTATTATGGTTTTAGTTGACGTGGATAAAGCTGATCAACCAGCAAACATTAATCACATTACAATTATAGTACTAAGATAGATTCTGAGTGCTTCATTTTATTTGTAGTTGTAGATTTTATTTATGCAATAACATAGTTTGGTAATGATTTTACAGCCTCATTATATTGTGATACAGCTTTATATATCTGTCAGCGAGTTTGTCTGTTTTTGTATAGTTTTAGGAGGTAATCCTATAGCTGAGCTAGTCGAGGCAAACCCACCTGGCACCTCCTGTATTTTACCTGCTGATCAGAACGAAACTGGGACTGTTTGATTCTGTCATTTCGAAACAGAGTGTCCATGGGTTAGACAATTGAGGCAGTAGAGGGGGACCAACTCTATGCCCCAACCCAAAATGCTGTGTTCTGATATGCAGGTCAAATACTGGAGGCAGGTGGGTTTCCCTCGACTAGCTCTGCTATTGGATTACCACCTAAAAAACAATATAAATAACAAACAAGCAAACAAAACCCCAACCACAATCTCGAGACGGTCATCTTCGAAACGGCAGTTACGAACCATCCGTATTGCTACTGCCAACAGAACTATCCGTAACGCTACTGCTAACAGAACCATCCGTATTGCTACTGCTAACAGAACCATCCGTATTGCTACTGCTAACAGAACCATCCGTATTGCTACTGCTAACAGAACCACCTGTATTGCTACTGCTAACAGAACCATTCGTATTGCTACTGCAAACAGAACACAGGGAGCAGCTTGAGGGTTAGCATGTTGCATAATAATTCTTAGCAGAGAACTCTAGACCTCAGTGGGGATTGAACCCATGACCTCACAATTGAACCCACGACCTCACAATTGAACTCATGACCTCATGATCGAGGTTTAAACACTTGACCATCCCGTGGGCATAACCTATAACCCCCCTGTTCCCCGGGAACAAACATACTTCCTCTTTGACCTTTCAACCTCAAATCAGTGAATATGCATTGCATTAGCCATTTGGTTGCCCCTCACAAACGGTATTTCAGGCTCTGCTATTTAGATATTATGAGCGGACTAGATATAAAAAGTTGAGATTAGTGAAATAGAACAATTAAAATATAATACAGCATATTATATACGTATAGCTATTAGTTGATTTTTATTGAGTATTTTATTTTGGCCTATTTTATATTTTGCTTTACATTTATGTATACTTTCAATGGCCTTATGGCTTCATTACCAAATGCATTAGAACCTGTGAATTCACAATAAATTATATGACAAAGATAAATTTCAAAAATTAGATAATTTGAATAGTTCATTTAGGTATTAATAGTTCATATAGGTATAGTTCATTTGCAAAGTTGACAGTATTACAGTTGCGATATGAATGTATCAGTACAGCAGGTAGGCCTACTATATACCTAGACTATACATTGCATATAACTTGGTAAAACATATTGCATAATTATGTGTATTATATTACAATATATGACAGTATTACCAAAACAACATTTTATACAGTTTACTCATCCTTATGAACACTCTCAATAGGAGTGCTGGTGATCTTACCCAATGCATGATGACCTATGAATGAACAACATCGCCCATATTATGATGGATATAATAAATAAGCATGCATGAGTAAACGTTGAGCAGTAATCCTCTGCTAAGACGATCTAATCCCTTGTGAGCTCTCGGCAGGAATCATTTCATGCAATCTATTGACTGCAGAAAGTTCTATAGCTCAAGATGAAGGTAAGTCTTTCCTCTTAGTTGTGATAACAAAGATGGAGATATAAAGGGTGACAGGGGAGGCTTGCGTATGATACAGTCGTGCGTAAATTACATAAAGTAAATGACGATGTGACAATGACTAAGTCAGATGGCTCTGTATGCCGTTTAGGCTGTTACACTGGAGCTTTGTAGGCTGCAGTTCCTGCTAGGATTTCAGTATATTGTATGCATTGTCTATTATTATTTTGGACTATAATATTATTACATTATTATTTACTAGTCTAGTTTTATTATCATGTCCGTGTAAATTTGAGATTGGTGAAATCTTACATATAATTGGATATTACGAATCGAACATTGATGTTTCATTAACTTAAAACTCCTCAAAATGCCATAGGGATTTCATATTGTCTATGGCTATGCTCAATTTCATGTTCGCCATGGTTACATTAATTGTGAATCGTGAAAAAATCAAATCGTGAGTTGACAACTCCATATATAAATTAACCCGTGGCTACTGGATAGTGTGCATTACTTCAACACTCCAAGCAGATAAAATTCATAGTTATTCCTCACGTTTGACAATGAGAGTTGGGACTGCTTTGCACATTGTAAATGCTGAACCACCTACATCCCTTCAGGCAAGTTGAGAAGCAATTTGGCAAAACAAGCATGGGGAAACGGGAACTTTGTTCAGCAAAACTCATTATAGCTAAATGAACTGTATGAGCTGCCACATGAGCTGTTGCCAATATGTTGTGAATTCTGTTATGAGGTGCTATGTTATCTGTTGTGATGCGATTTTGATAATAAGATACTGAAAAATAGTCACAAATTCAGTATACGAGTAATATTTAAAGCAATTTCAATTTCTACAAGGCATCTGCAGAATCTGCAACAATAATCCCTAAGTGGGTTTACCCTCATATTATCGTGATCAGTCCATTAGCTAAAATATCAGTGAAAATTTGAGATGGGACAGTCATGTCATTATTGCAAACCATTGTGGCCTTAGCCACGCGACCATTCAGCTGCTTGGACCAGATGGTAGACCAGCTGCTTGGACCAGATGGTAGACCAGATGGTAGACCAGATGGTAGATATGCATTTCAGTAAGCATAGCGATTATTAGTGCCGTCAAAGTGAAATTTATTTCAGTTATCACACAATCCAAAGAGTTGAAATCAAAGAGTTGCTTGCAAGGCGTACCCTAAAAGGGATATGATATGACATCTCCAAATCAATTCCACGTCATCGTGCCAAATCATGATATCACTCTGGGGTTGAAATATTTCTGGCCAAGCTACATATGAACATCGAAACATCTATAGATTTTGAAGCGCTCTGTCTAAAGTTACTTTTTAACTGCCTATCGTTTGATCGGCGTTATGATCAATGATTGGGGAACTTTTCATTGGCAGCAAAATGTAATATGTTGCGTGATCTCACCAGGGCATACGATGGTTCTATCCTAACATATGCAAGATGGCGACTTGAACCCCCTGTAATGAAGGCGCACAAATATGTTTGGGGAACTAAACTCTGCTTTGGCATACAAAGGGCAAATACCACATACTAAGCACATACCGCAGTTAGGCGGAGGGAGATATGAGCATGTGCTATACTAAGCACATACCGCAGCTAGGCGGAGGGAGGTATGAGCATGTGCTATAAATAGGAGGAGGACTTGCTATATTTATATAACACTACCTCATATATAAGATTAGCACAGATTAAGCACATAACTAGGAAAGGGATTTGTAACATGCTGTGCCATGAATGTAGACTGTCTTCTTACAACACATATTTCAGTAGTCACATATATATATATATATATATATATATTACCTATATAATATGAGATTAGACCTAATTAGCAGAGGCATACGTCAAACTGTATGAAAGAATGTTCAGAGCTCACAGCTGCTACCAAACCTCTGTAGCAGGTAAGGAGAGGAGCAGGAGAGGTACGGAGAGCAGCAGAACACCTATAATATCAAACTGATAACATTCCAGCTGTGCTAGAGCTGGAATGGTTAAATGGCTAATATCGTACCACCTCGTTTATGAGGTCCAGGTTCCTGCGGTCATCATTTCTCTGCTAAGATTTCTTAGAATGGGGAATTCTTAACCCTAAAGTTGCCCCGTGAGTTCTGATCAGCAGGTAAATACTAGAGGCCAGGTGGGTTTCCCTCAACTAGCTCACCTATAATTGAATTACCACATAAAAAATATAAATAAGTACAGAGAAAAAATTCCAGTTTAACCACAGGGTACTCGTAGCTGGGAAGGAAGGCTGGAACAATGGTACAGAGGTCTATAATAATTCTAGCCTGACTGCTGGAAGGTTAGCAGCTCAATACGGCTCCACAATGAAGACCTAGACACCCATTGGTAATACCGGTACTGTTACATCACAAGCCAGGTGTGTGAAATCTTTGTCTGCTGGGATTTGAGAATGCATTTGATATACAATAAGTACATTACAGTAACATGTAACACCTATCTGTTTTATCAAATAATCCTACTGGTTACCTGACAATCACTACTCGACACAAGTTGGATTATATAGCCATCCAGACCTTTATATTTCCAAGTGTTTGGTTATGTCTACTTTATTCGATGGCATGGCACTACGTCACCATCAATTGCCACTTGCATTCAAGTAGAGTAGCAAGTGGTTTGGCTTGTACAGATTTAGATATCAATCCAACAGCTGAGCTAATCGAGGAAGAACCGCGTGTGATCTCCGCTATTTTATTTGCTGATCAGAATACTTGAAGCAAGCTATACGGCTATGTTAAGAATTTTTAGCAGAGAATTTCTATGACTGCTCATAACCATATGGCAATCTGTGCTCCTGCTTGGACTACTGGTGTTTGGATGTAGGGATGATAGGCCCATTTGAAAGTAGACCAATGATATGCCACATGTAGAAAGAGTGGTGATAAGGTGGCCTGAACCAGAGGCGTATTAGGCTATCTCGCAGCCTCGCATTGCGAGAGTCAAATCAGGCGAGAGTTGTGCCCAAGTTGAAATTAATGAAAACACATTCAAGAAACTTTTCCTCTTTTAAACTTTTGCCTACTACTCAGCGCATTATGCGCCATAACGACTATACACAAGACTGGTCTTCACGTCATTTGCCTATGTCGGATTGAAAAATTCATATCACAAATTCTAACAGTGCTAGAGTCATCCTTTTTTTTAATTTAGCTAGAGAATGCTTTCAGCTGTCTGCCCATATCAAAATTTCCTAGGAACAAAGCATAGAAAT
>JAOQGN010326788.1:0-14346 GCA_027564295.1 Himantozoum antarcticum
AGGAAATGTCCATTGTATATACGAAAAGATGAGGTGAACATTTAAACTCATGTGATATGCACGTTCCTATATAAGGACCGTTTTCATCCATATTTTTAAACATAACGTACACGACAATTCTAGTTGCATTTTTATATAAATGCACTTTTGTATACCGTTAGTATGGACACAAACTACGGTGGTTAAGTTAAACAATTGCGAGCCGTTACCATTCATGGTTCCATAAAACTCTACAAATTTGGTGGCAGTTAGCTCCAATCCATTCTGAGGTAGTAGAGGGCTGTCAGCTCTTGTTTTCTCAGTAAAGCAAACAAGAGCTGACAGCAAAGCAAACAACAAAGCAAAAAAATGGACATTATCCATCTGGTATAGTTTGCTCAGAGATGCTCGCGATGAAATGGCACATGCAGGATATATTTGAACAAATATCTGCCCAAATCGATATGTCAGTATTTGGTTATGAAAGGAATGTTGAACTATTTAAATATTGTATAATGAGTAATTTCCATTTCATTTAGTGTTTATAAGTCAATCTAACAACATTCTCAATAGTGATGCCATGCCTGCAATAGTATTCCAGCATTTGTAAAAAAGAAACTCAACATTTTATACTCTTGCATTTACATTTCAGGTATTTTACCATACATTTTCACGCTATTATGTTCAACATTTTAGTTATGCTTCATTATTCATAACTCGTACTGCAATAAACGATTTCCACGGAATTGCAGTCCTTACACTTATTATTATGCGATTAACTGTTTGGCTACGCAATCATCATTTAGATTTGATGAAATTTATTTCTTAAAAATGCATAATTTACATATTTTTGGTTTGCGCTCTTGAACTAGTAGCACTAGTCAATTGAAGCTTTACATGAGTAAACCATGGACAGTTCATAGAATGCCTTTCAATAGTACATTATTTTGCCATTCAGTAAAACATAAACAAAATTACTGGCAATGACTTTTGATGAGGTCTTTAAATGTGGCTACCAAAAGATAATCAATGATGATCATCATTATTAGCATTAGCTCCAACGATAAATATATATGCTTGAGCATATTCATAATTTGTGATAGCATTTCCATATTTTTCATGAGCACTTTAATAGTCATAGCTGGTACATCCAAACTCTACTAACAGACATGCTTCACTGTCTCTAAATCTTACAAATATCAATTGTTCAATCACATGCAGTATTAGTTCTGAGAGGGTTTTATTTTTTTGCAAGCGATGAGTCTCAACCCTTCCATACTAACCTTTCTTCTTCTTTACTGCGTTATGAACTAATGAGTCAAGCTGGATTACTGCCAAGTGGAATACATTTTAGTTTAGTATTATATTACAACTCGGAAAAGAGAACTAGATTCACCAAACGCACCAGCCTTTAATTCAATGTTTAACCATTTAAGCAAGGCCACGAGGCCTGATATTATGGAAGGAGACTGTCACAAAGATGAGTAGGAGACAACTTGCTATTGATGATTAGATGATATTTCCTCAATCGCAAAACTTGTGTGACACACAGAGCTACAAACACTCAATCAACTGTACAAAGTATTTCTATTGGTGTGCCACGAAGGACCCTACTGTGTCCAGCTTTGTGGAATATATTTGTCAGCGAATTACAGATCTCAATACCATCCATCAAATGCACTGATGACACAAATGTATTTGACCTTATTCACCAAAATAAAATAGCTGGCAGAGCAACATCGATGAACAGATTGCATAATAGCCTCATCAAAACCGCAACTACTGACATTCAAAATGGAGCAGCAACAATAGACAATACATTAAATGAAAACAAAAACCATGTCTGTCACAAAAAAAATAACGCCAACATCCACTGGTAATCATTGACAACACTTCATCAAGAAATTAAACAGCTTCAAATTTACAAAACCTACAAAAGTTAAGTTTTCCGCAAAACATAGACAACATTACAACAGCTGCAAGAAATAAATTATAATATGCTCTTATCACTCTTCAAGATCTGGCGTAGATTCCACTTGTCTAGTGAAATTATATATTGAAACATATGACCTGCATTAACATAATAAGGAGATCCAGTTTGGTAGCTCTACTCCATCTACAGGTTGGACCGACCCATAAAACTGCACTAAACTGTATCTAACTAGAACTTGACACAATGTTTAGTATCCGCTTGAAACAACCCAACAATACTGGACCACTAGATCACTAATTCGACAACTGCTACTAAAACTATACAACTCGAGTAGCTAGCGATGGAAGGAACCAATGCCACCAACACTTACCACCTCTAGGCCATCTATCCATTGGAAGCCATTCCAAAAACGTGGCGATCCACTAGTCTATTGAGCGAGAACTAACTGGTGTAGTAGATATTTCTTCTATAGCTATGCTAAATACATGAATAACAGCAAATCTTTTAACTGCTATTTTGCTCATGTTATTCTCCAAACATAAATTATGTATATGTATTAAGTGTGCCAGTTTTCATTGATAATCCCTGTTAGCCGAAAAAGATGATACATACAAGCATGCATGGATAGATTTATGCATGCATGCATGCATGTATGCATATATATGCATACATGCATACATAAGTACATCTTAGATTAATAACAAATACAAATAGTTAAAAAGGTTTGTTCGAGCTAAAAGCTTCATGATAAAAAGTGGCACCAGAAATGTCTTATTTAAAATGAATTTGTTTGATAAAATATATTTATTACGAAATTTTCGATCCACTGCCGTGGATCATCATCAGAGTAATGGAAATTGTCAACAACGTCTGCTACAATTTCAACAATATTGTCAACATTACTCAGATATTGATCCATGGTAGTTTATTGAAAATTTAGTAATAAATATATTTTATCATATAATTATATTTAAACATGACATTTCTGGAGACACTTTTTATCATAATTATAAATAACAATTATAATAATATTTATGTATATTGATAATTGATAATTTTGGATGCTAGTATAATAGGAATAATCATTTGTAGTTTTAGTAGTTCAGTCAGAAAATAATGACTCTTCAGGTTTCTCTATTACCTCAGAGAAACTACAGGACAAAGTAAGACAGCAGTTAATATAATATAATAAATATTTGATAAGTGCAATATATATATATATACATAATTCATATATAATTGTTATTACCAGTCATTTTACGATGACAATTAATATCAAATATATTTTAGTTACCGGTAGTAATCTTTGACGGTAATTAATGTTATATTTATATCGACTAATCTTATTCTTATCATTATTTGCTTCATTGGTTCCAGTCTAGTTTCAAACTAATCAGCAGTCTAGTTAAAATATATTTGACACTAATGATTTGCATATATTTTTAGGGCTGCTGAGCGATCACAAATATTGAACAAGATAATCCTTTAAAGCCTTCCATTTAATCTTTGATTAATCCCAATTTGAATATACAGTGAGTTCCATCAGTGTATATTCAAATTGATACACAAGCTGGGTGATTCTCTGAATGCTCATTAAACTAATATTTTCAGCCAAAAGCTTAGCTAAAACTCACATTTAATGACAATTCATGAACTGGCACCATCACGGGACTTTGCATGCATTAACATTAGCTGGGACAAATAATGAATTGTCCATTACATTGATAAAAATATGAAATAAGTAGAGCAAGTATGCTAAAATATGCATTGCGTTACAGGATAATTCATAGCGACAAAATAAATTAATCTCAGTTAATATTTGATTAATCACGATTAATCAACAGCCCGAATATTTTTCGTTGATTATATCAATATTTAATCTAAATTTACAATGCTATATGATACATTTAGAACACATGTAGTAAACATTTCACGATTTGGGGTAAATAATCGGGCTATCAACACTAACGGGCTGTGTACAGGGTTTTCTCCGCAATAACCTGAACTCTGCCTATAACTTGAAATTTCCCCGGCATTTGGTGAAAAACCACCAGAATTACAACTGGCAGTGCCTCTCATCTGACCAAGACAGACTCGCAAGAGAAAACCGCTTGATACGTTTCACTTAAATATTAAGTAGATTCCATTTGCCCAGGCTGAGAGTACAATCACCATTAACTGATGGTGAGTCCGAACAGAATTGTCGGCTACAGCAGACACTTGTCAATAACTCAAAATCTCACTGTGTCAGTAGCAACGTGTCATCGACTTAAATCTATTTAGCCACCAATTTAATAACATTAATAGCAGTGCATGCCAAGCATGTGAATATTGCTTCAACAAAATATCTAAATTCATTATTATAAAATTATTATTATAATGTTGATATAAAAACATCAAAACAAAATTATGTAATAATTATATCTATAATTATATTCCAACAGTATAGTGCATCCCCATATTCACGATTTTTAAAGTTGGTATTACTCACAGTGGAAATTCAGTAACTATGCGTACTTACTTTACAGGAATCATTTTGAGTTTAGAACTGCTGATATTCAACTCTCTCAGGGATATCATAGATCCATATATATCAGGCATACCATCGGAGAAGTTGTTATATGATAACTTTAGCTCCTCCAGTCTACTTAGCTTAGACATGCTATAAATAAATAATGCATCTTTTGGTACATATAAAATGTGTGGTTATAACTGATAATAGCCATGTTTTGGACTTGTTGGGTTCCAGTTTTTAGTTTCATGTAGTTATGGTAAACACGCACACAATCTGCTGTGGTTACATTAACCTCTAAGTTAAACTGAATAAAATCGATTTCTGTGTAGCTCGAGTATT
This sequence comes from Himantozoum antarcticum, assembly GCA_027564295.1. NCBI lineage: Eukaryota > Metazoa > Bryozoa > Gymnolaemata > Cheilostomatida > Bugulidae > Himantozoum > Himantozoum antarcticum. Next base: position 4,767 of record JAOQGN010326788.1, read on the forward strand.
TATGAGGTTTCCTCATTGGGAAGAACATTCTCTATAGTCCATACATGCCTGCAAATATTATAGAGCGATTTGAAACATAGTCAATATTTTAAACTCTTTGTATCTTGTACATGTACATGTATGTTCATTTTATATTATCTTAATTTAAGTTATTTTCCAACTGCTCTGCTCAATGTTTAAGCTAAAATAGTTCAATGGTTCATTCTAAACTTTCAGAACTTTCCCTTCTGTATTATTCTTTTTGTGTTTCATAATGGCAATTCTAATACACCTAATTTAAGCATACTGTTTAAATGTTTCTTCAATCAGTAGTGAAAGCTAAGGTCACCGGTTCATCTGTCACATACCTGTACCTCATGCGGTTCAATGTGACCATATATGTATATTATGTACATTTGCGCTTTTACATTTGTGCACAAATCGGCCAGACCACCTACATAATTTGCGATAGCACCTAATTAATATTAACCTGTAGATTCTAATGCTACCTACAAAAATATACTTTGTAGCCAACAACTCTTACAAATAGCAATATACTAATCAAGGACAGTGTTACTTATGAGGCAGAGGTGTAGGAGTCCCACTTTTGAGGAGTCACGAGTTTTCAGAAGGCATAGCTAAGTAAATGGAGTCAAGTCAAAGTCGCTTCCCATGTGAAAAAAAGTTCTTGCAGTCAAGTAAGAGTCACAACATCGATTTGAAATAAGAGTCAAAGTCAGGTCAAAGTCTGCCTCCCCTGGAATAACAAGTTGACCCAAAGTCACATAAGATGTTCCGTGAGCAAATCATAGTCAAGTCAAGAGTTAGGTCAACGAATGAATGTTTTAATACCGCAAAAATCCATAACTGTGTAAATTGTATTTATTAATATAAAATGCTAGTATGCTACACTAGACAATTGATTGGAGAGGCTGTCTGTGGGGGAAGCTAAACCGCATGCAACCGTATAATTCCAGTAACATTGCCATAATTCCATCCTTGACAATGCCTGCTTCAGGCATTGATTCACAAGCCTCTGGAGTTAAAAGTCGAAAGAAGTAATTTGAAATGCAGGTAAAGTTGAAGCAGGGTCAAATTTGAATGCTAAAGTGTAGAGTAGAGTGGGGTTGGAGACCCAAATCATAAGAGTCAGGAGTCTGTTGGAAGTCTGAAAAAAGTAACTCCACTCCGACTCTGAAGTAGAGTCAGAGACTTGGAGTGTACACCTCTGTTATGAGGACTTTTCTCTTTGCAAACAATCATTCTAAACTTTGCTTTACGAACCTCTCTTATTCTTCACTTTGCAATCTAACGCTTCACTAGATCACTTTGGTATATTGGTAAGCCAAGTTCACCTTTGGCGTAATGCTAGATATGATTACTACATTTAATAATAAATATAATTGCAAATTACATGTACATATAATGTAAGACTATATTATTATTATTATTATTATTATAACATTATTATATAATATTATTATTATATTATTGCTTTATCATTAATAATTATCTATTTCTTATGGTAATGTGCAACATGCAACAATTGGGACCTAGTCTATTTTTTTCATTTACGTCACGTTACATTACTTTTCAGCTACGCTCTTGTTTTCCTAACTTTCATCTATGTTTATCTACACTCGATCTACGCTCTATCTACACTTCATCTACACTTCATTTACACTTTATCTATCCCTTATCTACAATTTATCTACATTTTATCGTCAACTTGCAATATCTACCACAGAGACTCAGATGCTTCAACATGCCTGATGTTAACATTGTCAGCCTCATTCAATTACATATTTACATACAGGTGTGTCTGGTTGACCTCATTTCCTCTAGACCAATGAGCAGCAATTATAGCTGGTCAGTTTAGATTAGAAAATTGACATTTTTCCGGCAGTGGAAAAACTGTTTGCTAAGCCACATTACCGTATTTTGATGTTAAACCAGAGTGCTAACATCGCATGGTCACATAACGGCACCAATTCACGAGGTTTATTTGTTGTTTGGAAGTTTGATTCAAAATCATTCCTTTAGTTAGTTTCTTCCAAGCAAGTAAGTCATGCACCCAGCAACCCTCAACGATTCAACTTACTTTCTTCGACTCAATGATTTAACTTATTTTCTTCTAGCTTAGTGGTCCTCAAATGGCGGATTAGTCGCCTCCCCTTTAGGGTCACGACACTATCAGGTAAGATCAAGTCAAAAAATAATACTTGTTGCCAATATTTCAACAGTCAGTCTTACAATAAAGTTCGAGGAATTACATTCTACACTACAAATTCTCTACCGTAACTTGTGGATTACAACACTGGTGGCATGAGGTTACCGATTTTACTTCAACTTACCATGCAGTTCACCCACAGTCACAACATCCACCCACACCGTTGGTTATTAATGTCTCAAAATATAGAATTATGCGCAGTAGTATCAAATGAGAAACAATTGCAAGCTGATTAGTGCTACAACAGGTATAAAGAACACAATGACAGACCGCGATTACTCAATAGTGAGTAATACACATGTCCACCTATAAAAGATGGAAAGTTATAATTGACGAGAATAATAGTCGAGAAATGACTTCATGATTTAATCTTAGCAGTGAAGCAAGACCATCTCTAACAACAATCAGTCATAGTTCGAGCAGTGACAATACTAAGGCAGCACACCACAGTGCTACTTGAAAATTGATTGAAAACCCTATTGCACTACTACACGCAAATTAAAATAACTAAGTGAATACACTTTTTAAATAATTACACAGTTGGAAAAAAAGGAATCATGCAATAATAACACCTAAGCATTACCAATATGATAATACAGAGAAGTTCACCTGGTCTATGCATGGTCTATACATTCGACCGAAGGACCACTCTCCAGGAATACTAGCCAGGGTGATCCAGTGATCATAGTGAAACTAACTCAGATAGACACACAAACGACGAAATAGTCAGCCAGCAAGGTACACAGACACATAGACAGGCAGACCGACACATAGACAGGCAGATAGACAATGGTATCCAAATCAAGCAGAGCCAACCTCACAGAAGCCAAACTAAGGTAAGTCATTTTTATTGTACACGTGGATCCAGCACTGAATCTTTCAGAGAATATCAGGCTACTCTATCCATATCAGTAAGCTTAATAGCCATCCAGAGTAATCAGATCATGGAACCTCTGAGAAACTCGGTGCATATTCTATATAGTGTTCAACGGCAAATGCTGAAATGTCATGAACTGAAAGAGTGTATACCCAGGCCAAGGGTAGTATTTCTCCAAGTATTTATTGTCTACACCAGAAGTGATACCTGAGCATAATTGGTGATCACACATTAATTAATAACATTTCTAAGATTGCAACATGGCAACACAATCTACAATCTCTTACATTGAGAGTGATTGGACTACAATATCTTACATAGAGAGTGATTGGACTACAATATCTTACATAGAGAGTGATTGAACTATTAACATTTCTAGTATTGCAAGTTATGAAGCATAGCTGTTAGTAAAATTTAAATGTACATGTATGAGCTAATAATATCAAAACGCTACCAGAAACAATGATGGCTCTATCGCAAATTATATAGGTTTTTCATTGATTTGAGTGCAAATGTAAAGCACATAGCATGCAAACACACATAATTGTACTACATTCCACAGGAAATGCTGAAATAAACAAGGGATCAGAAATTTAAGGACTACTCGAGAAAAATTTGAAACAGTGAGCTTAGATTAAGAGCATACAAATCTTTAATCACAGATCATATAATTATAATTTTAGTATGAGTCATGAATAATGAACTAATGTGAATATGGATAAAATGTTGTATAAAGGTATATGTATAAATGTTGCCCAGCTCGAGTTTTAAAAATAGAAGTTTTAGAAAATTGAGAGCAAGGAACATGATGCTTTGAAATTGACATAATTATGAAGAAGTCAAATCTAGATCTGGGAAATGGCACCCTATAAAATATTGCATAAAAAATGCCTATATTAGTTCATCTAGTAAGCCATGACAGCAGTTAATAATACGTCGCATTTGCTTATATAAATAAATTAAGTAACGTATAATTATGTTCCAATAGTACAATGCACAGCCATGAGTACTGTATTTGTATAAGGCGTACCTATTACAGATTACCGGATCTCTGTGCAATAAATCATACCGTGCTCTAATGTTACATGTTACATGCTACTTGTAAGGCTAGTATTGGCACTAGGTACAATTACGCAACCGTAATACTGACCTCAAAGGTAGAGTTCTGAATTTACAGCTACTAAGATCCAACTCCCTCAATGATGCCATATTTGTGAATATATCAGGTATGCAATCCGACGAGAAGTTATTGTCTGCTAACTTTAGTACCTCCAGTCTGCTCAGCTTAGACATGCTATATACAAAAATTATGCATATTGTGTATGAGTGCTTATGACTGATAATGGCTAAGCTATGAAGAATCCAATGAAGAAACTCAAAATGAGTTTCTTCTTCTGTTCATTGACTTAGTTAAATTATTATTCAACCGCTAAATCCTTAAAATGATCATCTATTGGGTTAAATTATTATCAATTGTAAACATATTACAACTCATGGTTCCATAAAATACAGGTATCTACCTTGTGCAACGGCTCCAAACAATTTTGAACTGGATGATTGCGTTGCTAATGTTTTCTCTACTAGGAAGAAAGTAATGCATGACAGAGATCTGTATCTGGAGCACATAATTTATATGTATCTGGATCACATATATTTATCTGGATCACATAATTATATGTATCTGGATCACATATATGTATCTAGATCACATATATGTATCTGGATCACACATTTATGTATCTGGATCACATATATGTATCTAAATCACTCTAATATTGTTACAATGACATGCATGTTGGAAATGCCTTAATAAAAATCCATCCCAGCTAACCCTCCAGTACCAGCTTCCAGCTATGAAAGGATAATGAAACTTTTCAATCATAAGTTAATCAATGTTTTTCAATCAGTTAAATTAATTTGTTCCGCATTGCTTGAATATTTATTGGCTAATTTAGTAACATTTTCAAATGCTGCACAATACGCAAGCAAAATAATGTAAATATATTGCCTCAGCAAAGACATATCTATGCCATAGAGATAGACATATCTATGTCAATCCACTGTTTCATTTAATATGATGACATTGTGGAAGACTCACCCTAGAAAATCCACTAGAAAATGCTACACTGAGGAGATTGATTGAGCTCTTGACACTCGTTATCTTATATTTAAGATTGTAGTAGCAATGCTATCGCTCCGACCTTGTATAATAACGATATGATACCGGAATGAATTATGTAAGTATAGAGCAGAGAAGTTGAGGAGTTCCATAGATATTTGACTGCTGAAGAGAACATATATATTTGCATATATACTGTATAACTGCCAAACTGCTGGTTTGTTCCTACATACATGTAGTACAGGTTTGACACTGTATAATGCCAATTTGACTCAGAATAATGCCGGGGTTCGGCATAGCACCAGTATGTCACCGAGATATATATCTATATATTTAATATATTGGGTCAGTCGAGAGTATATGTATGCATATATTGTTGAATTGTGAATAATCAAATAATCAACAAACACTTCATGTTATGGTCTGACAATATAGTGCACCTGTCCATAATTACTGTGCTTCTGAAGATGTTACAACCTTCCAAGGTACTGAATAACTATGCATGCTAACCTCTCAGGTAGAGCTCTGAGTTCACTCCAACTGATGTCCAACTCCCTCAGCGATGTCATGGATGTAAATACATCAGGTACACCATCAGATGAGAAGTCATTGTGTGACAAAATTAGCACCTCCAGCCTGCTCAGAGTAGACATACTATAATACAAAATTATGCATCGTTTGGTGAACTGTGAACGTGATGTTACAACAGATTTTCAAAATGGCAAATGTTTTGGTTTTCCTGCTTTGTTGCTCGTAGATTCTTCTATAATATTTTTGCTTTGGGTTGTCAATCAGTTTTATCCCATTTTTGCATAGCGATTGCAATATCTACAGTTGTGAAATTGTTAATCGTTTCCATCTGTCTTTCTATAAATGAGCAACAGGGCCACAGCAAGTGGAACAAATATCTATATTCACACAGGATTATTTTAGTATAATATCATAATATAAAAATTATTATGATAAAGGCTATGAAATAGAATTATGTAATACAAAATCCTGTCCCGACGATATAGTGCACCCCAATAATCTCTGCGCTTTTACACTGTGCTAGCCATAAAGCAAATATGAAATTAGGCATACTGACCTTTTTGGTAGAGTACTGAGTCGACATCTTCTAATATATAACTCCCTCAATGAAGTCATAGATGCAAAAATATCAGGTATAGATGAGAGGTTACTATTGTTTGATATATTTAGTACCTCCAGTCTGCTGAGCGACGACATGCTATAATACAAAAGTATGTATACATTGTAGTACCCAGTGAATACGTGGTTACATCAGGTTCTGGCAATGACTATATGATTTGGATCATATAGTCACTATATGATCCAAATAGTGACCTATATCGCACCCTCGTAATGGCTAGAGTCAAATTAGGGGAAAGTTGGTTTGGTATATGTAAAATGCAAAAGTTGTGCCAAAATTGAAATTTAATGATACATGTACACTTTCCACAAACTTGAGTTGTATTGAAAGCGATTGTTGTTACTGAAGTCTGTTAAAGTTCGAAAGAAATTTTACTGAAAGTGAAACCGTTTTCAACAAGTGTACCTCCATAAATTTCCCGTAAGTACAACATGAGTTTATTATAAATCTTGTAGCTGGAATCATTGGGAGATCATAGCCTGTAGTTATGCAGTCTTATCGGGTGTAGCAATTGCGCCGCACAAATGGGATCATACTCAATAGATGTAATGCTGTGTTTTGTTTGTCAGCTAACTTAGCCACATAATTAGTCAATATCAGAAATATTAGTGAGTCCTGGCAGAGGACATCATTCAATATTGTAAAATATTGCTAGGTTTCAGACTAGTATCAGTATTTTAGCATTGCGGACAGTGACAGCGTGTTGTAGTAGCTGAGGTAGCTACTGAGCTGAGGCAGTTGAGCTGAGGTAGCTATGGACAGCATAACACTGTGAGTAATCAATCAAGTAATTGTAAGGTCATGTAATGTAATGACTAATGAAACTGGTTATCAGAATTCAATTCAGTCCCCAACGGATAAACTTTGTACATTAGTTAGAACCACTAAATGGTAGCAGTAGCATTGATATTTTAATTCATATATTTTTTAATTTTGCGTTTTGCAACTTGGGCATTTTCGAAAATCAACTTTGGCATTCACCTTGGGCATTCATCACGTGCCCCCGCATGTGTTCAAGGTAAATACTCTATTACCTCAAGACTGTGCAATGAAATGATTGAAGTTTATTTACAGTCTAATCACCCATAGCTTTGGTTGTAGACTCACTTGGTAAATTTTAAAAGCAACTGAGCCTAACTGCAACAGTTTCAACCCTGCAGCCAAGGCACCAGGCTGCGTGATTAAAATCTAAATTGGGATAGACGGATCTTTGTTGTTTCCTGTTGGCATGGCAATATAGGAATTTGTCTAGGGACCGGAAATGATCGCCTAGCCTGCCTCTAAGCCTCCAAGGCAATAGGCAAAGCTATTATGGTAGTAGCAGGTTTGGCACAGCTACTATGCGCTATATAAAAATGCTATGATATAGCTGGACTTTATGGCAATAAAGATTGATCATTAAATAAGATGGCAGTAAAAGCAGCTTTGATAATTTTATTGAAAATATCCTAACACCTGATTGGTCCTGACTTTTGGTTGGATGGCTGCTGTCATTGGCCCGGCTTGATTGGCAATGTTATTGCGCAGATTGGACCGCATCATCAATTATTGCTTATTAAGTTTTCCTTTTGTTAATGATGTGATGACAGAAATATAGCAAACCGAAACAGGTATTTGAAAAAAAGATCTACAGCTGATGGCAGATTCAACTTCAACCATAAGACAAAACAAGGCAAGGTAAGTCAACAATAGCTCAATAAATATCTACCCAAGTAAACAACATAACATTCACATGGCGGATTGAGGATTTGAAGTAAGATAGTATCAATAATTTCTGTACTACTAGAATATGTATGAGCTAATATAACAACATTCTCAATGGTACATATCATGCATGTACATGTACATAATTATTGTGATGCTTTCACTGCTCTCTCCAGGGCTTATTGACTATAAACAATATAGGACCCTCTCTAACTGTATCCATTACTACTAGTTGTATATATCATTGCGTATTATGCTGTACTTGTCTATTAGTTGGATCTGGCTATTAGCAGGATATGGCTATTAGCAGGATCCGGCTATTAGCAAGCCCAGCTCCATGCCAGATTTATCACTACTACAACTATACCAAGTAGCATTGTATCACATTCATTATTTTCATTAATCTGTCATTTGTACAGAGCAGTCACTCTTGAGCATATCAAATATACAACAGAAACTTTTACAAATGTCCTCTGCTTTATACTCTGTGATAACTGACCATTTGACATAATTCCCTGACCACTCTTTCTTTGCCCGCAAACAGAGTTGTCCCAGGCCTTCTTCCCTTCCATAATCACGGAATCCTCTGGCTGTATACCAGTTGGAGCTCAGGATTGCATAAAAATGTGAGAGTTCTAGCTGGTCTCCTCTCATTCAAGTTGCCAGGGTTCCTGTGACCGTTTCCCCCACTCCAAGGCAATGGGAGAAACTCTTTCTCTCACGCTAAGAGAGTTACTCCCCTATTGGGCCTAACTGTTACACTCTTGTATCAAGAAAGTCTGATTTCTTATCCATTGTTTTAGTATAATATCATAACGCTATTATAGGAAAACTTTAATCCAAATTATGTAATGCATAGCAATGTTCTGACAATATTGCGTGGCTAACGTAATATATCCCGGAAAAGTAAGTAAGCAACGTTTAATACTGACCTCATAGGTAGAGCACTGACTCCAGACCAACTAATATCTAATTCTCTCAGACATGTCATACATGCGAATATATCTGGTATTCCACCAGAAGAGAAGGGATTGAATGATATATTTAGTACCTCCAGACTGGTCAGCTCAGACATACTACAATTATACATTGCTATGCATATTTTGGTAAGCTGTGAGTGTATATAGTAGTGCAATATTCTCGGTGTCTGTGTTTGTTGTCTATATATATTTTTATAGAAAGTACGATATGTACATTTCATTAACTTCTGAACTTTGTCCAGATGTTCCTTTAAAATACCACGAACAAGGTGGCAGTAACCCGCAATCCATTGTGAGCTGACAGTATAAGAGTATCTTATATTTTACCAACTAAGCAATGAACATAGGGTGAAAGGCAACCATTAAAAATATAGACGAAAGTTGGAAGTCCTCCTACAAACTAGTTTATAGTGAGCTTCTGAAGTCAAAAACCTCCAAGTATATTGCTATGTGTATTAGCAATTGGTAATATAAATGTATAATATTCCATAGAATCAATGGGGACTTATCAGCTACCTAGACATTGTTAACCTGTGAAACT
>JAOQGN010326899.1:0-14345 GCA_027564295.1 Himantozoum antarcticum
GGGTGTCAAGTTTGAGTTTTAGGAGTTTGTGAATTGGGGTTTGGGGCTTGGGATTCAAAACGCACTCCAAAAGCTGATAGACGGGTGTGACACTTGATTTCCAGTATGCAAGCGATTTCCAACAAGCAAGCATGAGAGCTTGGAAACGATACGGGAAGACTTATATTGCTGTAGTGTGCCTGTATTACCAGCAGCTTATTTAAGTTTGTCATTGTTCAGTGTTCGTATCGCATCGACATTTCTAAATGGAGACATTGGCCAATTGTTGGAACTGTTTTATCCAACAGTTTGGCTCACAGAAAATATTTTTAATTACTGTAGCCAAAGTTGAATTTGGATATATTTTATTAATTTAATTTTACAATAAAATATCATGCGCGAATATAAATTCACCGAGACACCTGGTAGTGGTGGAATCACGATATAAGTAGTGATCATTATAGTACATTACAGTCTAACCTGTGTTAAAGACCTCCCTATACAAATATGTGTTAGTTCTCCCAAATTCTGGCAAATTAATGATAATGTAATTGCACTGTGTTAGGGGAGCATCTGTCCCAAGAGACCAGATTGGTTGACTCCCAAGGACAGTCTCTTAAGACAAGTTAGACTGTAATATATAATCAGTACGTTGGGGTTTAGAGAAATGTCATGAAACTGATGTAAACTAAAACAAAAAGCTTCTGCATAATAGCAGAGCTGGAATATACAACCGATGCTTAGTGAACACAGTAATATAACCATAGACAAAGAGGGGATATTCATGTTATACCTCTGATTGTTTTGGAAGCTGAAAGTAAAAATCTTTTTATGCAGCTAATATTAATATAAATATGTCAAGAATCAATAACGATACTGTCCAGGTTTGTGATGACTTCACTCTAGCTTTGTGATACAGTCTTCAGTAGCTTCAATCTAGCTTTGGGGTTTAAGTTCTGGAGCGCCACCTAGTGCAGGCTTCGTGTCTGCTGGAGTTGCTGTCTTTCCTGCATCTACTATTTTCTTCAGCTTGGCACTGGTGGAATTCCTGCTCATTCTCTGTGCTGTGTGGTATGGTAGTCCTGCATATATATGAACAAATACCACAGTAAATAGCCAACACTAGAGTTCCATGTTAAAGGTGTGGAAATGGAGCTAGCCCTGAGAAAATATAAACAACGATTTCATCAGCTTGTTACATTGGGTAATGCTGATTAAGACATTAATAATTTTCTCACTGACTCACTGCAGCGGGCGTGTTCCCGCAGTTTAAGATTGCCGCACACTAAAAATATGCTGCAGATGGAGTATTCATACATTTCAGAGATGAACAAATCAGTTAGAAATAGAACTCAAGGCTGTGGAGTTGTATTCACTCCATAACTCCCATCCCATGTCAAATCCTGTACTAAATATACTAGTTTGAAAAGATATGGCACTGCATCTACCTGCTAGTACTATCAGTACCTCTTAGCCATGATACTAGAGGCCTTCTTGAATGATAGCTGTTATCACAGTTGTTACTGGCATAGGTTTCTTGGTGATATTGCCATTGCTGGGTGTCAATGTTTGGGACAACAATAGAGATAGACTAATAATATAGAGCAAGACAATGAGTCAAGCAATACAGACCTTTTTTTTTGGGCAGTGTTTTGCTGGCTTCAGCTTTGAGTTCCACGTTGCAAAGGACATTCTGCATTAGTAGTTGCTTCTTTTGCTTCTCTGTAAAATTTTGTCTTGGTACATACGAGGTTGCAGGCCGCCGATCTTGTCGAGTTATAGAAGATTTTGCATTTGTGCGTCGATCCCCGTCAAAGGCAGTTGCCGCACGATTTCTTTCATTCATTTTGTTGACAAACCTGAAATTGTATTTTTGATTCAAGGTATTAATAGAAACTATTGCTTTGCTACCTCCGATTAGCTCATCCCAGGCTGAATCTCAGATATTCATTTAGTTTATTAGTTACAGATTACTTGCATTTTGCTTTAAAATTTGATTAGTTAACCAATTACTCCAAGATGCCATTAAATATTTAAATCTTGTTAGCTGAGTTGATATATTCGTTTAAAAAAAATTGGGTAAAATTTATTGTCACATGCTATGATGGACATCCATTTACTGCGGTTAGAGACAAAACTTAGCTGGATTTCAGAGAGGAGGCAGAGTATCTCTTTATTCTAAAGCAAAATAGGAAAGTATCTGATGCTAGGGCCATGTTTTCCATTGTATGACTCTGTAAAAATGATATGCCAAGACTGGTTCCTGGATTAAATTAGATTTATCACCCCACAGGCCAACGATCTATCATTACAATAAAACAATACGGAATTTTTATATAAATGGAGTAGTTTCAATACTCCACCAGAAAACAATTATTGGGAGCTGACATAAATTGAAATTTTATTGGAGTAGAGCTACCCTCAACTTACTTATTCCATTCCGCATCTTTGTCTTTGACGAATTTTAGTCCTTGTTGAAACTCCTCTTCTTTGAATGCCTTTATTATTTCTTCTATTTTATTGTTAAACACTTCTACAGTTTCTTGTACTTTGGCAACCTCTTCCTACAGAAGTGAGACGCATTAATACTGTTGGTGTGGTTCTGTGTCTGTGTTTGCATCATCATACTTGCCATAGCAAAAATCGTATCTGTGATACATATAATTATTCTATGATGCTGGCGGCTAACACTACTTGGAATAAAGCTACTCTACTAAAACATTATTAGAGATTAATTTTGGCAAATCCCCAGCATAAAACTAAATTAGAGGACTTTAATTTTACCGAATATTGAACAAGCAAAATTGAAAATCTCACGAAGTGTTGTTTTCTGTATGAACCCTTCAAATTTAATAATTTGCTATTAAAACTTTTGAAGGAATTAAATATTAGTTTCAGCAAATTTTCCATTTGCAAAACTGGTGAAAATTAATTTCAACCAAGAATGTCTTCCAGTAGGGTACTGGAGGGTCTTTTCGTATTATTAGCATGTCACAGTGGTGTATATAACATGAGTTACTTGATAGTAATAAATGCCGACAGCTGCAATGCATCCGTTATTACCAGTTGCTGTTACCTACCAGCATGTCTGTTTTAGTTAGAGGCTTTCTTTTAGACATTCTAGAGAGAATGAATGTTGGGCTAGCTGCCAACTTTTGCTCCTCTTCCATTTCTTTCTCCTTTCGGTGGTTTTCAAATGCCACTCTAACTACAGGATTTTCCCTTAACTTTTCCTGAATACTCTGTAAAAGGAGATAAGAATAAGTATTTTTGCTGCAGGAGTTACATTGTCAGCTCAATTAATTCAATAGGTCATACGGAGATGTAGTGAGGGAAGTAGATGATAATAATGTAAATCTAATGAGAAAGTTTTTCCATTTCCTTGTTCGACAACAAATGAAATATCTAGCAACAAATTACCTGTTAGCAATGATTACTAACTTCAAATTTCAGCACTCATCAATAATTAGTAAGGTGTCGTGGGAACAAATTATCACACCCTTCTGCCATGTTAATGTTACCTTATACAGCATTTAGAGCTTGCTTTGAACAACTGGTTTTCCCCAAATTATATCAATTTATAATACAAATGCATTGAAAAGTTTAATATTGGAATAATCGCTGAAACAATTTTTTGAAGTTTCAATACAAATAAAATTACCTTTCCTGATGGATGTATTGGGAGTGGTTGGGATCTACCATTTGGCATTTCTAGTACTTGTGGAAACATTACCTGCAACATTACAAAACATGCACATTCCAACAAAATAGCTACGTCGGTGCATGATAGAAGGTTTTGATTGCCTGTGCTCCTTAGTCGCGGATGGTTCAGTGCCAGCACCTCTGCTGTGATGAGAGGTTGGACTTTTCAGGACCTTTTGACCACCAGAGGCAAGATACATTATTTCATAGCCGATGGAGCAAGAGTAGTTGCAGTTGTGATCAAGACGTTTTGCGGTTGTTCAGTGGTACAAAACAGCAACAACATAATTTTATATAGTATATTGCAATGAGGTGTAATATCCACGTTGCAACATTTGTTGTGCATGAAACTATAATGCATTTGTACATCCTGACATCATATACAGGACAACTTGAGCGTGTATTAAAAGTAGAAAGTTGATTTCATATGTTCAGTCACATAGACCTACATCCCCAGGAGAGCGGCTTAACACAAACCATCCATCGGGCTAGGTCCAGTATGAAAAATAGGTTTTTCTACTCCATTTATCAAGACTGGGGAGCTACCCAATATCACTGAATAGATTTCCTGTTCATTTACCCTTGTGTTGATGATTTTATAATACATTTGGAAAATCTATGCCTTTTCGCTGTCTTACCACCCCGTTTTGTGATATCACATTGCAGTGACTGATACCTAAAAAAGACTCCCAGAACATGGATTTAGGGCTGAGCGCTGTGAGTCGTTTCCGCCCCAAACCCCCGCCCTCCAGACATGCACTATTACCAGTTAACCAATCAATTTGGTCAAGCTGATATTAAGCTGACCTGGTGATCTCTAACATCTTCCTCTTCCTCTATATCTGTTAGAAATGTATTATCTTGTTGTCTAGTGTCAGATCTCATGAAGGCATACATCCTCCTTCTAGCTTCTTGCATCTCTTGCATTAATTCCTTTTTTCGTAACACTGCTCGAGCTTTGGCCACAACGGCTGGAATATAATCCGGTGATGATCGGTTTCTGACAGCATGGTCCATCCTTCTGTCTAGGTAACACTGGTTTCCCACATTTCTCACCTGTAATTATCATAGTCCACCAATCCTAACGTCTCGACATAAGGAAGGTAGATACGTATATTTATTTGGATATATTTATTGACTCATACCTGATCACTAGCATAGAGGTTTAGCAGCTCATCGTATCTAAATTATAATACACTCAAGTGTTGTTCATTTTCTGTTGTTGCACCAATTCGTCCTAATTTTGATCATGATGAAAATTTAGAACCAATTGCAACTCTTGAATGTTTCTTTTTGAAAGAATGTCAAGTCCAGTTTTATTGTATTTTTATTATGCACAATTCATATAAGCAACAGACCCAAGCTAATTTTAGCTATACTTACAAGATATTTCTGCAGGTTTTTCACGGACATCTCCTCATGACTAAGATCTGACTTTGGATATAACCTCGTCTTATAATCGAGATCATGTGTTTTGCTGTCCAAACTCAGCAATCTGGCTTCATTGTCTAGTCTGTATTCTTCCAATGCTATACCCTATGACAATAATAGCAGACAGTTATGAGCTGTGGGATTAGCTTCTGGTTTACAAATTATACATTGTCCAAAGGCTTGGAAAAATCGTGGGTGGTTTACATTTACAGTGCTGGCGGTTTACCAACATCCTGAAGTCTAGTATGTATTTTATTTTCTATATTATAATAGTTCCCAAGTTTCAAAAATGGAGTTAAATTCGTGATGAAATTTGGTCTCCCAACAATCACATACAGTTATACAAATACAAAGTTGATATAAATAGTTAGCAGTTATCTTACCAATTTGGTTTTCTTGTAATTTAGCTGATACTGTTGCAGCCGTCTTGTTAACAACATTTCAGACTGAGCGTTTTTAACACCAGTAATCCGCTCAGCACCCGAAATTGTACCACTTCTGCGTTTTTGTATCGACAACTCAGCCATGTTGCTATGAATAATGTTCTACTCCCAGCTCACTAACATTATATTATAAGTTGTTGTTTCACAATTTTAATTACCGTTCATTAGGTAATGGCCTTTGCAATTATTATTTTGTTATCATCCAAAATAGTTTCATAATGAAAGGCTTTTGATTTTTTACTCACTGCTGCATCATTCAGACATTGTATACGAAGTTGTTTTGATAGTAAATAAGATTTGCTGTAATGAATCGAATTGGTTGTAATATTTCAATGCAACAGTCTGCACCATTGGAAATAATTTTTGATATGCAACTATTTGTATCGATAGCTTGCCAGGTGTATATGTGGAAAATTGTGGCTGCACATTCAAACTCAAAAATAGTTTCCCATCAAAATTAGTTTGTAACCAAGGGCAGTACTTGCCACTGACCATATGTTTAAATGTTATGAATATTGTTATACGCACACTGCTAATTTCGTAAAGCGCATGGATGAGTGGCACAATCTGAGGAGAGACTATTTCTTTATTTATTTTTGTTTCTCTCCAATGATGATCCAAGTACACCCCAGCCAGAGGAGGATGACTACTGGGGTATACAAAGAGCTTCATCAGTCTCCCTTCACTGATAATCCATGTATGCCCCTTTAAGAGGAGAATGGCTAATATGTCATTGGGGGCATACCGAGAGCGTGTATCTTGTCATAGTAAATATTTCTAAATCTTGAAGTTATCCCTCTAGTGTAATCCAATTTGATAAAGTTAACTAGGTTTGGCGGTGGCGACAACCAGCGACAACGTAGGAGGAAACACCTCCCCTAGGCACCCAATATGGGGGCACAACTCCCTCAAACCCCATTTTCAGGCTAACTTGCATGAAATTGGCAAAACTTTTTGCACTACATAGCTCTACAGCCCTCGCCCCGCAAGGTTTGATGAAGTGGATGGTGGACGGGTGAGAAAAATCTTGAGTGTGCTCTCTGTGTGAGAACTTCTGTAATTATGGCTGGCATAGCATGCATAATCTCTCTATTATAATTGCAATAGCCTGACCAGAAAGCTTGTGCAAGTATAATACCTGTACCCCGTATAGCTTGCAATAAAAGCCAGATCACCCAGCTCATTCAACGCCGAAGGATGCTCTCTTTGAAACCCTCCCCACACAACAAATCAGGAGTAGACAACTCCTTACTCATTCATGCTATTTTATTTCGTTTATAACAATACAACATGGTCAAATCACATTGTCTCCAACCAAAACCGGTTTTCAAAGGTGTTTGAAAACTTTCCATTTATTAATTGGTGCTACCAAACATAAAATAACATATGATTAAAATTGGTGTCTTTACAATAACTTTAAATTTTTTTTCTAAAATGCAGTGTTTATAAATTCGATACTGGTAAAAAGTATACAACTGAAGGAATTCTAGTCTAATTCATTTGTTAGTCAATGCACTTGTTAATTTAACTGCCTCATATGATGCTGGAAAAAACTTGGCATTCTTTTCTCTATTCTGCATTTGACAGGTCTGCAGGTAGTTGTCTCCTTGCCCATGTTCTGCCAGCATTGCGAGCTATTCGGGGATTATAGCCAGTCATTAGCCTTTTTCTGGCAACACCGTGTTAGGCTGATTGGAGTAATCCTCTTGTCAGTGAACTAAAACAGTCTGAAAGTTTTCTTTCTATTCTTGTACTGGTGAAAGGTGGCAGCAAAATGATTTGCTAAATTTGCGTACTGCTTGTTACAAGTCATATGCATGTAGAAAAACAGCAGCAATCTAATATAAATACTATGCTCCGAGACAATTCAGTTTTTATGTTGGAGGGGGAGTAAAGACGAAGATGCTTCAATGAAATCGGTGGCCTTGGACGGCTAGCTAAAAAATTTCCTTTCTGCAAAGGCTAGCTGTTGAGGTCATAGCCTTTTACAAAGTACAAACTTAAATAAAAAATCTACAAATTGCAGATTTTTTATGATAGTTAGGCTGGTTTACAGTTGTAGTCAGTTTTTGAATTTCACAGCAATTTCCTATATAATGACCATATAGTGCATGAGTACATCACTCCAGTACAGGAGAACGAGATGATGACTTCCACAGTGTGCAGTTAGATGTTTGGGTTCCTCTGAAAGGTTGTACTTTTATGTTCTGAAGTGTAACATCCTTATTATACATGAGTATATATTATTATATCATATGTATGTTTAGGTGATGTGCTGGGGTGCTTCTTAGATGTAGATAACAAAGAGGCCATATTTTCTCTCAATGGAATCCCACTTCCGGCTAGGAACCAAATATTTAAAAATGCCACGTAAGTATAATGATTGTGACTCTTCGTTGTTGTTACTTGGTTGTTTTAACATAAAATTTACGAAATTAGTTTGATATGTTTTTCTTCTGTGATTGACATTTCCTCATTGTGAACAGATATACTGGTTAATTCAATCATTCTCAAAAAACCTAATTAGCATCATATGATGCAGTCATCGGCTGACTAGTCGGACAACAAAATAATTCAATTACAGAAGTCTAAGACAGATCCACAGTCCTAATTCCTCTGTAGAACCCTGTTTCGCATAAAATTATCTACTCATCATTTGTTTTGCAGGAAAGGATTCTTTGCTGCCGCAAGCTTCATGACATTTCAGCAATGCATATTCAATTTTGGCAGCAAGCCCTTCAAGTTTCCACCAAATTGTCACTTTAGCTCTTTTAATGACATGGGAACACTTACTGACAGAGAGCGACTAGTTTTACCCAGGTACAAATTATTGCTATTACCATTATAGTTATTGTATTAGCAATAATATTGTAACTGCAATAATATATCTTTGCATATAATGGCTGATATGCAAAGATCAGCCATTATTATCTGATCTTTACATATCCGCTGCCAACGTATTTGGCTTTGTCTTGACCAATTCAAAATTAAAAGTAATCTCAATATCAATTTGAGAGTAAACTTGTTAATGGTGAGCAGCAGAAGCGCTCAACATACCGGTATGTGTGTATGTACAATGGTGAGGGGTGAAACTTAGCAAAAGCAGAGGTTACACCAGAGTACAGACAGAGCAGTCCATGGTACTCAAGCCCCAATACACTTTGATCTTGCACCTCCTATTTACTAATACTTTTACTAATAACATAATAATTTTTAACGAAATTTCTATTTGTTATGACATTATTGGCAATTATTTTAATTAAATTTAAAAACAAACTTTAATTGTACTTTTATTTATTTTTACAACACACATTAATGACAGTTTACCCTTCCGACCGTCGTGGTCCATGATTCTATCATTTCTAGTATTATATACATTTATATTTACACTGTATAGATAATATATTGTACAAGTATATACATTATAGTATATATTATTACTATTAAACAATAATAACCAAATTTGTTTTGACTTTCCAACTGCATTACTACCAGTGGCTTTGTGCTGACTTCGTGTTCATCCCTGTAGTGTGTAAGCACGAAACTACTGGTACCAATACAGTTGGATGTAAAAAAGATTTGGCTAATTTAGTATATTTCTGCTCTAATTATTATATTATTGAGCACTATATTTGAGTAACTATGTGAAAAGCATTTATCTATTATTATTATTTTGATATAATAAGCAAATACCCATAGACTTACTATATATTATAGACTTACTATATATTACCTAGACGAGGCAATACTATGCGTTTTCCCTGCAGCCTCACTAATTACCACCCCTTTTTTTGTGATATCACGTTGCAGCGACTGACAGCAAAAAATGCCCCCTAAAATGTGGATTTAGGGCCGAGTCTGGTGGGTGGTTTGAGTCACAGTCTATGCCTAAGACGGATCTATGTTTATATGACACAACTCTCCCTGAAGGCATTTTGGTAACAAAGTCATGTAATGGGTGATTGGCATCGTGCATAATGTTCATCATATAATTATTCATCATATAATTATTCATCCTTTTGTCTAGGATAGAGTCGAAGGCTTCCGTCTGAAGCCCCATCCTTGCAGCTATCTTATATATCTTACTTATCGCCTTCTTATCTCTTTCAAATAGGTTAACAAATATTACTAATAGACAGTAGAAAAAATAAGATGGGTTTTAGAATCTGGAGCTTGGGGTTTTGCAATACCCCAGATATGGCACTTACACCCTCCAACTATTCTATGCCTGCCACATTTACTATATGTACATACATGTGCTTGTTTAGGATAAATATTGATAACGAGCACAAAGTGCTCGATCTTCGACACCAGTTTCTATTTGATAGGTTTGAAGAGCAACACATTACTTTGGTGCTTTCCTTCAAGTTTGGTGGAAGAAATCAGGACACCGTACATTTACCAGTTTCAGAAGAGTAATGAAGATTGTGCACAAAAACTGTGTAATGATTGATATTCTTTGCAACTGTAATTGTTTACATAATTGATGTTGCACAATCAATAGGTCACAACTCGCAATAAAAATGGGAATAACATAAACATAACATCGACATTTAAGATGTCTGTGTATAAAGACTGTAAAATATAGGGTACATTCAGATTGTGCTGCAACAAACCCATGCTGTTTTTACGATGGCTTGATGCAACACAGCCTATCGCAATTGGTGAGAAACCACATAAAATTACTACCTGTTCGTTTTGTTCCGCAACAGAAATCCAACTTTTATTTTAAATCACAGTCATGTGAAAATTCTACTCACTGAAGTAGCCGGGAGCATAGCAAATAAAGCAGACTTCAATTGTAAATTTTAATTGGGTTATTTATTGTATTGTAAAGTGACGTATTTATATCAGCCTAAGGCTAGCTAAACACAGTTGAACTACGGTCGCTATAACTGTTAGCACGTGAACTTTTGATGGGTCATTTATCACTGATATACCAATGTTACAAAGCCACGGCGATTAAAAATAGCTGTGACTCGTGCTATCCAAGCACTCGCTAGACAACGCAAGCCATAAACCTGTCACCAATCAGTCTGAAATCTTGGCTTACAACGCAAAATGCTGTGGCTTCTCAAAACCAACGGAACAAGACTTGATAGGGATTTCCCCCTCTTTAGCCATCAAAACACGTCGTCACCTGTTTGTGATATTCCAAACACAAATGCACATGTGGCAATCAAATTGTGGTATTTATCATTGTTGCAACAGATTCCGAACACACCCATAATCTTTGCAACTTGTTGACAAATTCTCCCGCCAGCTCATAACGTCTTTCATATATTTGATATTGACAGAATATCACGCCAATTGCCCAAAGATGCTAGGAACAGTTATCAATAATGTGACGGAAGGAACCAACGAATCACAATCTGATGGAGCTGGTGAGGAGAGCTATCTACCAACTGCACCTGTATCAACCAATGAATCTGACAGTACCATAAGTGACTACTTGCATTTGTCAGATAGAGAGGAGAGCTCTCTACCTAATACACCTGTATCTGTCTATGTACTTTCCACCTTTTTGGGAACAGCTATAATTGCTATGATCCCACTATGCATAGGATTTGATAGCTCATTGCTATTCAAAAGTGAGTTATGATATGTAGGTCTACTGCTATTTACAAAAGAAAACCCAGTTGCTGCCACCAATGTAGGATATTCTTTACTCTGTAGTACTACATGTATATTGGCTGATAACGGATGGCATTTACAGAAAATTGGAGACGTATGTGAATTGAATTTTTGTGTGACAAACGCCAATAAAATAGGGTTTTTAGATATGGCACGGAAGGTCATTGTGTCCATTTGTAATTATTGAACCAAAAAATAAGATGACTAATATTCATCTATTTGCATGATCCCTACCTATGTATAGGATCTTCAGAGCACCCGCTGTACGTAATGACAGACTATGACTAGCCAAGGGCAATTGATTCTAGTTCAAAGAACATCTGTATCTTGATATTTTTTTTTCACATAGATAATTTAAGCAATTTAAAGTTTAGAAACCCACCACTACCAGAAACTATTTTTTAACAACTCACCAACTATAATCCCTCCACTTCTGCTGTTGTTAGTACGTCATTTTATTTAGCATGTACACCATGTTAAGGCGCGGGTAATTTCTGATGGCATTTTCCGTAATTCATAGCGCCTAGTAACTGGTACTGATTTCATAACACATTAGGTGTTATAGCACACTCTGTTTAGTTTGCTGGAACAAAGAGTGGAATATAATGCCAGTAGCTTGACTTATTGGAACACAGGGGTGAGGTTTATCCCGCTCAGTGTGAGCTGTGAAGCCAGAATTGATAATATTAGCCAATTTTTTTCAACAGGGGCTAAGAAATCTAACACCTTCTGCCATAATTGTTGGAGTGGAATACTGACTTTTAGTAGGAAAATCGACGATGGTGAAGGTAAGATTGTTTGCCCGGTGCTCTAAATTGGTGTAATGTAACATGTATGTAGTACCCTACTATGTAAGCAGTGTTGTAGTCAAATGCCACACTAGCAATTAGCACAATGGATATTTAAATGCTACCATACTGTTAGACAGTGCATTGCTAGCAATAACGCAATAAAAGAACCTGAATTTCAACAGTTTACTAGTCGTAGTCTTCACAACATGCATTTAATGTAATTTTCATTTTTATTTGATCTATTTGTTGTTTTAATTTTGATGCATTTTAATGTAATTGTCCAGTAATAATAATTTTGTAAGGACAAAATATTATGTTATTTTCAACTTTCTATTTTAGACCATGAACTCAGAGATATTCAAATTCAAGGACAAGCAGATCAAAGTGAATCAAGGGCACTGATCGATTCACGTAAGTTTGTGCACCTAAAGGTGCATTTACATTACTCAGTCAGACTCAGTCTCCAAGATTTTGTCAGTGCCATTTGCTCTTTACACTGGTACGTCATTGACTTCGGAATTTTGCTAGTTCAATCATTTAATGAGTCCCGTGGAATAAGTCGAACCAATTGATAACTAAAGATATAATTATACAACAAATCAAATAATTCATAAAGAAGATTTTATTAAATTATTATTAAGTAACATAATATGTTAAAATAGTTATTTAACTTACCCTTAAATTTAATTATTTACATTGTAATTTACATATTTAGATTAACTAATATTATCAATTTCGATATTTTAGTCAAGGAAATTTTGGAAATTCTAGCTTTTTCTTTTAGTTTGATCATTATTATCAAGTTCTTTCTGGGCTTGGACTGCTGCAAAAACTCACACAAACAAATTTCCAACAATATTGCTAAGAATTATTGGCATGTGATGAACTAATTCATGATAATTGCTTCGGAATTTTAAAACAGCACAATACATTTCCATCCCAGAAATGGTCGCCAATGCTGAACAGGTGGAGTTAAACTTTTGCATGCAGCCCATTGGTTGAGAGTGTACATCATGTCATAGTAACCCAGCATGATCTGGAACTACTATCTGTCGTAAACTAGGGTGTGACAACTCTTGCGGCTACGATTATGCTATTACACTGATCATTTTTTTCTGGAATCTTTGTCAGAGTTGCACTCACCTGTGATTTGACTGAATAATGTAAGTGCACCTAAATATTTTATATTTAATGGAATAATCCAGTACCTTAACAAACAAAGTTCACCCATCTTACTTCCATGCAGAACATAGTAAAATATACAATTTTGTAATTAAAATAAGCAATGAAAGCTAGAAGCAATTTAATCATAATTGTGAAATTCTGCTGTATTTTTTCTTTTGTTTAGTTTTTATTGGCAACTTATTTGTGTCAGTGTCTATCAGGTGTTTTGAGTGTTGCAAGACCGCAAACTCCAAAACCCAAATCCCATATCTATTGGGGTTTGAGGCTTGAGGTTTGGCAACTCCCAAAAAATCTGATAGACAGATGTGACACGGACATTCACAAAATGTTACACCACATAGGCCTACCATTTCTTAGCAGATAAAATAGGCCTACCACTCCTTAGCTATTGTAGGCCTAACACTTCATAGTAAATATAGGCCTACCACAAGCCTTCAACATTAGTTTAACTTTCATTACAGATATGTCTGAAGAGGAAGCTTTGATTGAAGCCACCGAGTCAAGGGTTGCAGATAACACAACGGAGAGTTACCATGCAACATATACTTCAACTGCGGATGTATTTTTAGGTGATGCTTCCACTACCCCAGACAATGAGAGGACCATGATTACAGAGAAAATTCTTACGGATGCCTCGACAGACACTGTGGAGAAAAGTTTTACGGATGCCTCGACAGACGTGATGGAGAAAACTGTTATGGATGCCTCGACGGACACAATGGTTCTGGAAGCAAAGGCAGAGTCGACCACTGATGTTGTGGCGAGACGTTTATCTCCCATAGCCAACCTAATGGATGAGCTTACTGCAGTAACGAGCTTTGATAAATTTGAAGAAACGCTGAAACGGTTCATGGATTTCGTCAATAGCAAGATGGACGAGGACCGGACATACTGGAACAACGTGGCTGAGGTTAGAATTATATTTTTGTCATCTGCTATTATGTCTTTGCTCTACTAGAGCCGTGGCTTCTTAATTAATTAAAAACTTTAATAGTTTCATAAAGTTAACACTTTAAATGACATTGACAATAAAAATTATGTTTGTTTAATTTGAAAGAGCTCGTAAATGTGCAATAGAAGATCTTTTACAACTTTTTCATATCTTTCTTCGTTTTCAAGATATTTCAATTTGTTTTATATATATATATGGAAAAATAAGGTGGTCTCTGACGTCAGGAGT
>JAOQGN010327120.1:0-14343 GCA_027564295.1 Himantozoum antarcticum
GTGAAGATGCCTACACCAGATTAGTAAAGGGGCAGATAACCTCCCTAGCTGATGGATGATAATATATGCTGAATACACAAAGTGGACCTGCAGATGTATACAGCAGCTCCATCACCTATTGCCTAAGATCCAAGTTATCTGCTGCTGACAATACGGGGCATTATACCATCTACTACACTGCAATAACATTACCTTAATTAAGTGCTTAACTCTGCTTTATGTATTGTTATGCAGTTACCATATATGTATGTGAACACTATGCATCCTACTATTAAGCCTATAATTGGCCTGCTACCCTTCATGTGATGCATGTACCATATCAGTAGACTTCAGTATTGATATTCCTGCCAGAGTGATAACATATGCTTCAATTGATACTTGCTGTGATTATTGTTATCTACTCACCTTCTCCTGCCATTGTTGTGATATATCCAAGGTTCAATAAACTTACTACCCATAGTTGTGTAGACCCTGCCAGAGACGTCTTGATTGCTTGTATTGCCATTATTGCTACAGTAGACCCTTATTGCTACTAAGGCCATTCATGCTACAAGTAGGCTACAGCAGTGAAAGTTGTGTAGTGCATAACACCATTACAATACCATTTATTGACCCAATTTTCCCAAGCAATTTGTCAAAAGACACAGGGATCATTTTATAACAAATAAGCCAATTTTCAAATCTTCGGAAATATAGGGTTTTACCAACATAGGGAAGTGTAGTTCCATTGTGCCCACGCAGCATGTTGTGCATTCACAGCGCCTGGCAAACAAACATACCCAGCGATAATTAGGATCAAACATTGTTAGAGATAAGTGTGTGAAGGACCCACCCATATCGTCTATATATGCATTGGGCATAGGAATTTTGTTCAAAGGGCAATACTCATTCCACATCATGTGACTTGGGTACAATTGGGCCACCCAAAACCCCTTATCCAATGGACACCAATGAGGAAAGTTATACTACGGATTATCGAGCATGCTGACAAGTGAGAGACTTGCACTATGAACCCTCCAATGTTTCATCAACACTATCTGACATTGATTGAGATACCTTTCATTGGAAGAAGGAAGTATTCACATTTCCTCGTGACTCTCTATGCCACCACTTACAAAGCTCAAGGGTCTTCAGTCTTCTGGAAATATGATTTCACGGTACGGTGAAGGATATGTTCTCTATACCATCAACAGCAGAGTTCTTTGTGGAGATAATGCAAAGAGTTTGCATGACATTAACAAGGGATCTCTGACGGGAAACATTTAGCTGTTTCCGCGATCATCCTGTGAGCCCAGTCCATTTTTCCTGATCAGAAGAATGGTGAGTTTATGTGTATTGACATGAGCAGACAGTCACTTTCGTGCCCAGGTACATGTAGATGCTAGAGCATTGATCACTCAGCCCGCAAGCCACAGTGAACGCAAGGGATCTCTAACCGCGAAATAGTGTGTCGTGCCCAGTTGCCAGTCCTATGCGTTTGCGTGTGGGAGGAGGTTGACACTCAATTTTCCATAAATTCCCAATGCTAATATAACGTTCAACGGGCACGAAGCTATCACAAAAGTTGACTAATAGTATGCCCCACATTGTTGGCTGCAGCTTTAGTTGACTCATACTGTTCACTGCCTGTATTATACACTAGATTGTAAGATGCTCTAGAGGAAGTGGGGCAAACCCGATTTGTGGACCAACATCAGGTCTCGGGCGACAAACCACATGTCCGATTCCCTAGACTGTCTATTGTTCTGCAATTTATTCACCAGCAGCTAGTGATTCGTTCGCTAGATACATGTAGTTAAGGTCCTCAAAGGCGGAATGTAATAAAATGTCATAGATCTACCACGATTCTAGACTAGTTTATTCAAGCAAGGCATTGTCAAATATGTGATGGGTGATGGTTGTCAAAAATCTTACAGGAATTGGTAGTGCACACATTTCATTTCAAGGACCCGTGAATCGCTTACTGGTTGAACACTTTCATCGCTTGCATATTATCTCTTTGGCAAACTTTTGAGTAGGGTCTATGTCATTTCAAACTCACAAACAATGCCATTTCTAATTAGCCAATTTTGGGTTTAGCATTTACTGTTTCCCATTCTTCCTGTTTTTTTGCGCAGAAGAAACTAGCACTAAATTCCTGCCAGTTGGTGGTTAAATAATCAATGCAACAGCTTTCGCTGTATCATTTTATTACAGGGTATATAATTATGTTGCAAGATTTGAATTCATGTGCAGATGGCTATTTGGCCATGAATAATATCTGACACTATTTCCATTACTAGCCTTTTGTATCTCGACATCCAAAAGTGCTTCTGGAGTAGTTTACAAGTTGCAGATGTATTATATCTTTTGAATGTGTAGGAGATAGATAGCATCTGAAATACAGGTATATTGTGAATTGGTGAAATTATGTATACATTCGCAGCTCCTTTAACGACAAGCCAACTGTTTCCGGTACCAAATCAAATATAGCACGCATATTTAAAGACATCACTCAGAAACACAGCTTCTCTCTACGAAATACAAGTGAATATTGCTACCACAAGTAGCATGTACATTTAGATCGCTAACAATCAATTAATAATGACTACACTTATATTTAACTGAATAAAAGTAAACAATCAACGGTCAATTAAAGCAATCATGCAACGATTCAATTTCCTATGGATGTGAGATTAGAGATGTGGCACAGTAGTCTGGAGGATGCAGGATTGAAGCTGAGTATGACTAAAACAGAGCATGTACCACCTGCTGGAAATATGGAAAAGATGGGCTCAAAAACTATGACAACAGCACTTATGCTGAACTCCCACAAACGCCAAAATTCAAATACCTACGTACAACTATTCATCAAGAAGGAGGATGCAAGACAGAGGCCGATACTTGGAATAGGAAAAGTGAGGGATAGTTGGTGAGAGTTCACTGGTGTTCTCTGTGAGAGGAAGGTTCCCATCAAATTGAAGATGCTAATATACAAGACAGCAAATAGACCAACGCTACTCTATGGAAATGAAACATGGCTTTTAACTGGAAGTTTAGAAGATAAGATCAATGCCACCGAGATGCAAATGTTTAGGTATATCCACCAAATCAGCCTTGAAGAACACAGAAGGAATGAAGAAATATGATAATTAGCTGATGTTGAATAAATCCTGACACTGAAGAGAAAAAGAAGGCTTCAATGGTATGGCCATGTCAGTCCAAGAGAGGAAAAGAACAATATTAGATGAACATTAGACTTTAGAGTTGGAGGAAATAGGAAAAGAGAAAGACCCAAACATAGATGGGAGGATGGATGCAATCAACAGGGGCACGAGGAAGTGTAACCTGAAGAGAGAGGATGCAGACGATAGAGGAGATGGAATTATTTGATTGAATGGAGATCCAGGTTGCCACCTGTCACCTGTCACCTGAAAGGACTGAGTTGGTTACAGTGAGAAACGGTGAGAAACAACAATTCAATTTCCTGTTGCGGTGATTATTTTCATTGCCGGTTTATGACATCATACCACTCAACTATCAGACTGCTTTTATTTACTAGTCTGAAAGTCGTACTACTTTAACAAGTAACTATTTATCCTTGAGTGTTGCAACAAAATTGCCCAGCTCTCAAGAGCTGGGAATGCTGTCAATTTTGGACCTTCAGTCTAAAGTGGAGAAGGAATCTCGGTTGCCTAGACTTGTGATAGCTATACCGATCATTACTGCAGCAAGTATCGAGGTATGCTGTTTGTAACAACAGGGCAAAGACCTAAAAAAATTCAAGTTGCGTTGAAAGTGAATCAAGGAAAATCTAGATGCGTACGCCATGAGATAACTTGGCCTGATGATTGTGTCTTCATGTTTACAGTTATTTATTTACACGTTAATTAATAGAATGGTTGGAGCATAAAATTCAGTGCATACCGCACTATGCCAAGACTGGCTGCCAACTAACTAGAGCTGGCCATAGGCAAAAGTATATATTGAGGATACTAAAGGGTCGTACTCTTAGTACAATTGGATTTACAATTACAAGTACAGTTGAACATAATAGGAGTGCTTAATTTTAAAAAGCGAGCGGAATCTTCAGCTTATCTTCATACCACACCCAATTTTAGTGCAAAGTAAAAATCAGGTAACCTATAATTGATCAATGATAGTACGACCAAAGAGATGGTGTTGAGTTTTGTAGATCATTTGTTATTCAGGACTATGCTTTTATAAATGGAAATGCTATTGAAAATAGAAAGTTTTGAATACCTAGGCACTTATTTTAGTAGTGATCTAAAATGGCAGTCGAACACAGATTATACACTTAGAAAACTGAAGAAGCGAGTTTATGCTTTTTCTAAGTTCAAGCATTTCATACCTACCCAAGCTCAAAAACACTGCTTTATTTAAGCACTTATACTGTCAATTCTAACTTGCAACATTGACCTATGGCTTCATTATTCTACCATCAGTGAGAGAAGAAAGCTTTCGAATGTTTTTGAGCAAAATAACTTTAACTTTAATATGAATTTGTATGTTACGGAAAACATACCCAAGGCTTCCCTTAACTTTATTGTATGCAATACTCATATTTTAAGTAGCTGTTATTGTACTTTTATATTATTGTATAGGATGCATAACGGAAGGCCAAGTGATCTCTAACAATGGTTATATCAACTAGCATTACAGTTTTAAATGGTTGAATATAATATTGCAGGACATATCAGCATCCATATCAAATTGTAACTTGCCCATGACAAAATTACCAAATAAATGTAATATATTTGGAAAGCCATAGTTATTTCCTAAAAAGAAAAAAAGACTGGAAAACTAATCTAATCTCGGTTTTGCACACAATTTGCTAATTGTATGGATGCACAAAAAGTCGAGAGGCTTGGCTAAGAGTATTAAAAAGACAATAGAATGAAAGAAGTGAAAATAGTGGCTGATGGCATGACATAAACAAATGGCTGTAGAACATACAAGTAAGGAAACCAGACACAATGCAATTGCATCCAGATTATATCAACGATATGCACGCGTATGTACATGTAACTTCCTGATCAACAGTCCATATACAATGTATACATATATCCTGTAGTAATTAGTATAGCTAAGTTTCGTAAATACGAAGAATCACATGGAGCTACTGAGTCTACCACAGTATCTCATTAGAGTGGCGTATGTTGTCCCAAAAGCCCGGAGTGGGTGATATATATAAATGATGACTGTGGACATCTATCATGCCAAATATATCAAATGGTAATAAATTAAGCTTTCATTCCTTCAGCGCAGCCAGCCAATGCTTTGGTCTTTGATTCATTATGAACCACTTATGAACCCAATTGATAAGGTAATTTTACTGAATTCCTGCAATTATCCACCGGTTGGTCAATTCAATTAAAGATTTGTACTTTCTATACTGGGTTTTGTTGCAGGCTAAATAGCTTCAGTTAGTGAGTATGCAAACTATTTAATCACGTTTGTTAAAAGAGTTAAATTCAAAAATAAGAAATTTTTCATTTATCTTGAATGCTTAATGATGATGACCAAAACGGAAGCTATAAGCTTGCAAGTTGTTCACAAGACAGTTGATTTTTCCCAAATTTCATTGCAGAGAGACCAACTGTCAGTCTGAGTCTGCGCTCCGAACTCTGACTGAGTACCTACCTGAGCTAGACCTCAATGAAATAGTAGCAACTAATTACAACATGTGAATATTTTTGCCCTAAGTCTGAGTAAGCCAATCACATAGTTAGATGATTGGCTTGATATGTGATGTAACACTTTTCATTTGTTAATGTATATCATAGAAAATGTCATTTTTGAGTCTATTGAATGGTGAAAATTTAAAGTGTCCGGGTCTAAGAGTGCATACACAAATATATTATCAACCATTCATGAATATTTTAAAAATTAAATTTCTTGAAGGAAAATATGTAACTATGTGCTCAACGAATTAATGTCCGGCTTGAATTGACTTGTATTATTATTTTATGATGAGCGTATTGACGATTTATTGCATGTACTTTGATCTACAGTGTCAGATAGGTATAGACATCATACCAACTTATAGATTCCAGTTCTAATAAATATTCAGTGGAACTTATATACCGACAAGAGTTTCAACAATACCTTGTCCTTATTTCTAAATGATCGCAATAAATGAATCGCTCATCATGCCAGATAAGTGTAAGATATGTAATAACATGGGTCACTTCACCATCAAATGTCAATTTTCATCTTCAATTGTTTATGCGTTTGCGGGTTGCTAGATTGTTGCTGACAAAAGTATTGTCATAAGTTATTGTTCAAAGAAAGTAATTTAGACACCCTTCTATTTATGGTTTGAGGTGCTTGTCATTTCTTGATCTTCAACAATTCACAAGCATCCACAAGCATTTTTCCACCTAAATTAATATGAATATTCATGCTGCTCTGTAAGACAGATTTGTTATATAATCCTGAAGTCTGTGAGGTTACCGTTCCACTCTCATAAGCGTTCTTGATGAGGATCATGAAATGATCTGTGTTCCATACAAAATATTTAGTTTGTTTTAGCAGAATGTAGCATTAGTTTTCTAGTATAGGAGCTTTCAGCGTCTCACAAATCTACTTGATTATGTGCTGTTGCTTGCACTGAATTTCGAGCATTTGACATCATATCCATTAGTGATTGATCAACGCGAATTATAAGGATGATGTTCAGGGATTCTGCGATGATGGAACAAACTCCATTTCATTTCTATGAAAAATAAACTTGCTGGTTACATCTGATGATATTCAATGTTTCTTCTTCGATTTCTTATATATCGGTGCAGCTGATCTCTTAATTTTTCCTGCCCGTTTTGTAGTACTCTTCTCTGTTTTCGTGGAAGTGTTGGCAGTGAGCTTTGACTGTTGGTTTTGTACTCTTTTATTAAGTCCGCTTTCAGTAGATTTCTCTGTAGTTAAATAACTTTGGTTAGGTATTTTAGCAAGTCCAGCAGAGAAACTAGTTTCCCAATCAGATGTATCCAGATAATTTCTGTTGGACTGAATATCATCTTTTGCAGACATCCTTTCAATTGCTCCCCAATCAGACACAGTTAGGTGTATCATGTTTTTTCTCTTGCTATCAGCTGCTGAGAACTTTTTTATAACTCTGCCAACAGATGTATTTTGATTTGAACTGCCAGGTAGTTTGTCATATAATATAGACATCTTATCTGATGCTCTCCCGGGGGAAATGTTTTGATTTTTGCCTCTGGATTTTAAAGTTATTGTTTCTGATGCAGATATTCTTTTAATGTCTTCCCAATTAGATTTATAATTACCTGTTGTGGAAACTCTTTTTTTGCCTTTCCAATTTAGAACTTCTGTACTGGAATTCATGTCATTTGAGGTAGATGTATTATTTATGGTGCCCAAAAAAGGGATATTTTGGTTGGGTTGGTTGGATCTGTTGTATGTTCTCTCTACCGAATTCCAAGCATTATTCAGTTGGTCAGATTCACTATGTATTTTGGGCCCCACTGATGATACCTGTGGTATCCTGAGTCCCCAATCAGATAAACCTACTTGTGTTTTATTGGGTTTCATAGTATCTTTCATTGGTACTCTGTCTATAGTGTTCCAATCAGAGATGGCTAAGTCAGCCTTACTGGATTCGTTTTTATTAGTTGTGGACATTTTCTTTATTGCTCCCCATATAATGCTATTTTCATCGGATTTACTCAGTTCTTCATCATCAGGTAATGGTGCTTGGGCTAACCACGGACTAGTTACCCAATCTGATACTTTAATATGTGACTTTCTGGATTTGTTAGGATCAGTGGCCAATACTCCATTTATCATTTCCCAGTCTGAAATATTGAGATCTGCTTTACTCGATTGCTTGATGCTAGATGTCAATTCTCTGTTCATGGTTGTCAAAGTAGATCTATTCAGGCAGCCATCACCTTCTTTGTTGAGTTGTGTTGTCGAATTACTCCTCCCCGCCCGTTCAGAAATATTTACATGACCTTTATCAGATTTTTTCCCATATGATTTCGATCTGCTCTCTCTGCATGCTGATGCAGAAGAATTTTGCCAAACTTTGTTTGAATTTTTGCAATTGGTCATTTTCCGTACGATGTTTCTGTCTGCTGAATGGGATTTGGTTTGCAAGTTTTTATTATATTTATTGTTAGTTGCTACAGGTGTCATATCTGTAGTCGGCAGCTCAGGTTTCTTTTTTTCCTTTTTCTTGGGTTTGGGGTCAGTCATTCTACGTGTTGTTTTTGTTTTGAAAACCTTCAATTTTGTGGCTGCCAACTGTCCTTGAATGACGATGAGTGGTTCACTAATTTTTTTCTTTGGCTTCACTGCGTGTTTAGTTTCTTGTGTATGGATCCACCCGGCCACTTTTGACTGCAATGTAAGACAATAGCGTATTGAAAATATAGTTATATTATCCATGCGCTAGAGCTTCACATGGTATTTATCAATTTTACCAAATGACTGTCGCCACCATTACCACTGGACTCTTCTAAGTTTTGCCAAAACCAAAACCAATAAATAGTCGCTTATGTAATAGTATGTCCATAATCACATTTTTTACCCACAGACAAAATGTTCACACTTTTGTCTATGTTTACAAATAAATATGCTACTCTAAGCAAAAATACTCACGATTTGCATATTTGTAAAGTATTCAAGTATTCAGTAATAGATTGCGATTAATTAATTCAGTTATCAAAACAATTAAAATGATAAAAATATTATTAAATTTATACATATGATATGACAGTTGAAACTTATATTTAAATTGCCATTGATTCTCAAAATCCTCTGAAATTTTCCCCATAATTGTTGGTATGGTGGTTGGTGACGCAACATGTTGATATTGCAATTAACTTTGCAGCTAATATAATTGTAGCTAATATAATGTAGCTAATATAGCTAAACCAGTGAATAGCTGTACTTGGACCCTGGTCAGTGGACTGACATGTTTTACCTTCACGAGCTGATCATCCAGGGTAGTGTCTGACTCCGTCAATCCAGATCCCGAGTGAAGGACAGCATCAGAATCGGAGACAAATCTACAAGACACACGTTGCATGACAGAAGTATGAGTACTAAAATTATGTCTCTCCTAATAAGAAGGAGAAGAAGAAGATGGCGAAGATGTTGGAAATGGAAGAGGCCTCAGCCAAACTCAGCAATATTTGAGACCTATCTCTAAAATATATTAATATTGTCAATATATGGACCTTGAGCGCTAATTTAATCTCAAATTATGCCTCTCAGTGAACTCCCACTATAATTGTTATATACAACTCTCCTGTCCGATGTTATATCTGTATGTATCAATACAGCTGCACTGCAATAGATAGGGAAAACTGCTAACTCTCTGTTCACTGATATAATTCAATGATTTATATTTATCCCTTTCTGAGATAGTCCACTGGAAAACACATCACATTGATGTACATTACATATCAGAATAACTGACTTTGTTGGTGCATTCCTGTTTTCTTTCAGTACTTTCTGGTGTTTGCATGTTTCCAACATACATATAAATGCAAAAGTTAAAGCAATTATCATAAACTTTGAACTATGAACTCTTGCCTGTTGTAGTAAATTTCATGACCATAAATCTCTGATTCATCATCATCAGTAATTTCATGATTCAACGTCACTTCTTTTTCCTCAGAGTGAAGGAGTTCTGAATCTTCTAATGCAATGCAATAGCCACTTCCACCCCTCATAAATGGTTGCTGTAAGTGTCATCATATCTATGTTAATATCTAAACCTGTCTTGCAAGACACTGAACACGTGTAAATGGCTATCATTTTGTATTTCTCTAGATAAGATTCCCCAACGTAACCTCATAGCATATTGACATTTCAATAGTATGTCAATGCCAGCAGAAATACACTATTCCAATAACTTTCTGCATCACTATATTACTAGTCTCCATATACATCATACTACATTAATACGATAAATAGATATAATTAATAATGGTACAATCACCAAAACTTTTCCCACTTACTATATATCGGTGTTCTAATATACCTGAACTATTGCAAACTTTCGATACGTGAACTGCATAACCTAGCTCTAAGCGCCTCTATCAGCATACATGCCTATGCTACTGGATCACTTGCATACTGCAACAGCAGTGCATATAAATTGCACTGCACATTGCATATTGCACATTGCATATTGCATATACATCGAATTCATCTTTCCAATTAGTAGATAGTAATAAAGGTGGAAGTTGGCCACATGGAGTTTGCGAACTCTTGGATAGAAAAATATCCGCACTTTGATGTCAAGTCATTCACCTCTCATGATAGTAACAATAGTTATAATTGTGCACACTACATACCGCAGGTATATCATTTTGGATGTTCAGACTAACTGACGCAACAACATGAACTTTTAATCCAGGGGTCTTAGGTATAATTAATGCTGAGTAAAATTTACATTTCTTCGGACTGAAACAAAATACAGCCATCACACATTTCTCAAAACTATTTCACCGTTCTAATTTGTATCCAAGTAACTGGTAAAGTGATTGTATATTTCTATGTAAAAGTTGATTCGGTCGAATAGATATTCTCTTACATGTGTATGTAAGGATTGTTTCAAATTAATTCAAATGAAGTATGTAATACTTACTACTCCGCTCGGACGTAGAGACCCAACAGATGAAAAGTTGCGTTTTCTGATATAGTGGTAGAACATTGGAATGGAAGAGACGAAGATGATGAATGGTATGATTGCCAATACAAGAGGTAACACCAAGGAATACGAGAGCTTGTGTACAGCCTCTGCAACCAAAAATTACTAATTGAGCATTGATAGCATTCCACCTCCTGTGGTGACATAAAATATTGTTGCTCTTGCTGCTTTAAAAGCGATTCGGAACTTTGAGTGACTCTCGGGCTACCTGTCATTTGGAAAGATGTAGAAGAGAGCACCTTTGAAGCCACCAATGAAGCAACGGGTACAGGGTAGTCGGATGGACAGAATAGCCAATAGAATATCAAGAGTTTGTTGCGTCTAAAACAAGTCAGCTGTCTCTATGAACGTGTGAATGTGTGAGCATGGTTGATCAGCACAAGAAGATTCAAATAAAGTTCAATACATTTATTCAAAGAGTTCAGTAA
The DNA here is from genome assembly GCA_027564295.1 of Himantozoum antarcticum. Taxonomy (NCBI): domain Eukaryota; kingdom Metazoa; phylum Bryozoa; class Gymnolaemata; order Cheilostomatida; family Bugulidae; genus Himantozoum; species Himantozoum antarcticum. The sequence goes on from JAOQGN010327120.1 coordinate 11,116, forward strand.
CCATATGTATCTGTAGAGGCTCCAAGAGATGAATAAGTACCTCAGAAAAATGGCCAGACTGAAATAACGTGCAGGCTGGCTAAGTCAGCATGGGTTGACTTAGCAGACCTGGGTTGGCTAAGCCGAAAGAGTAAAAACACATATACATGTTGATGTGAGCATGGCTTTACACCAAATATTCCATACAGAGGGTATTTAATGACATAGCAAGTATTCGCCTGTGAATAACATATATGTATAAAATAATGGCTAATCACAAATCACATATATATTAACCATCGGAGGCACTCAACCAACAAGTGGGATTATCAGGGGGATTGACAATTCTTCTACATCATTATACGGTATGATTATACATGCATGGTCATTATGATAAGCAACGAATTATTAAAAATTCAACTTTATGAATCTGGCAATGTATATCAGACAGCGCCCACAACATTTACCAAAGCTAAGACAGATGCTCAAGATTGTAAAATCACTGCATTTCCTCCATGGGTTTCTGAGTTGGATTATCTTTGTGAACCCTATATTATCCACTCCAATTCATTGGGCAGGAATTATAATCCAAAATTAGTTCTCTGCTTTCAAATCATCCAATATACTTCCTCAGATCAAAAACTGGGATTTCTTGAACTAGCTAAGCTACTTTACTGCTACATAAAGTAATGTGCATAACAAACAAAATGTATGCCAGGAAATGTAGCTGACAAATTGCTACTCTATACACAAATTGACAAATGCACAAAATACGCAAAGAGATAATGTGTGATTATTTGGCAACTTAAATATGACATCAGAGAGTCAATACTCATATGCTTATAATAAATATGCAGGAAATCATCAGAACAGGTTTGCTTTATGTATATTTTGTAAATTCTGGGAATAATCATACCTAGATGGGCCAATAATTGAAAATAACTAATCCAATAAAATATTGAAATCATTTTATGGTGTGTAGCGCATTAAAAAATTAAATGGATAGTGCTGATATTGCTTTTACTGCAAGTAGCCTATGATATGAGAATCATGCATTAATGTCCTGGGACTGTCAATTGAGAGGCCAATCCAAGCAATATCCAAGTACATTTTTTAGCTTTGGTTTTTTGATTTTGTCATTAAAATATATAGGGATGCATAGTAGAGCACTCTATCTTGAGCTGACTGAGCCTGCGTCATAAGTTTAGATTTAAACAGCATGACATAGACTGGTCTGTTATGGGTTCCAATTACACTTTCATAAGACTAGATATTTTTCGTTTTAGTTCCATATCAAAACACTAGCACCAAATAAAGCGAGAAAGTTTATTAACTGTCATAACTACAGGATACCACAGTTTGGAATATAATTCCCAACCGATTTATAACATTACAACATCTTATCAGTCTGCAGAAGGACTCAAACGGTTTTACACAGCTGAAATTATAGCTATGTTATGTTACGCAGCACCCGCATGGTATCGTTTTGCTAGCCAACAATGACCAGATGAGCTTGAATCCATCCAGAAACCCCACCTTAAGCTGATATACCCTGTGAAACTAACAAAATAGGCTGACTGACCGATAGCCAGCTACCATCTCTATGCACTTTCATCGACCACCTATGCCAGACTTACTGCTTTAAAATTTCTAACAATTCAAACCACGTTTTGCATAAATTGGTGCCAAAGAGACACTCTACATGAAAGCACACAAGCTGGCTCACTGACACTTATTTAACCAATCACTTATCAAAGAGCCTTTCTTACCAATACCTGTTGTAAATGATTCTTTATTCCTTCTTTTATTATGTAAACTAATACATTAATACTTAGTCCAATTCTTACCATTAGCTATTTTCTTCGCAATACGATTTCTATATTAATTGTAATAAGAATACGCTGTTTTTATATAATTTATTATTGTAAGCATGCTTTCATATGTAGGATCATCTAACTTTAGCAGCAAATAATGCTTTTCCACATTTCACATCTTATTATAGTGCATTATCTAGTTCTGATTCCTGTAACATATTAAGTTAATTAAAAAACTGCCATGACTTCTTAAGTAATGGTGTCTTCACTAATATTTTGTCAGAATCCAGTTGGACCCGATGAGCGCAAAGATAGTGTAAGTTTAGCATGCAATTCTGGCTTCTGTGGGTAACCAACAACTGAAGCATTGAGTTGCTGTACCGACTCCAATGTGCAGCATAGCATGCTCTCTACATGCATTATGTACATGTAAGAATTAAGTCGTCATCACATACCTGTTGCAATATTGGCAGAACAAGGTGAATCTAGGTGCGCATCTTCAGTATAAGCACGTAGCTTGATACAGTACACTTTGTGGGATCTCAATGGACCATTACAGAACTCTGCATTGCCTTGGATATGACACGATCTGCAACATCATAAATAGTATAAGCTTTCAGTGACTAGACATTTTTGGACAACAACCTCATTCTGGAGAGGAAGCAAATTGAACTGCTGGTGTCCGATTGCCATAGAAAGTTTACTTTAAGCAGCGACTCCTCCGATAAGGTAAGCACAATGATACATACGCATCATCTGCGATGAGTTGCCCTCTCTTCACTCACTCGTTTGAATATGTTAATGTACTATGATCAGAGCCTTATCGTTGTGAAAACGAAAGTGACAAGTGCCATTTTTCATCGTAGTACATACAAACGGTTGTGCACACGAAGGTAGCCATATATCAGGATCGGCAATGTGGGTTTCGATCCACCTGCAATGGATACTCTGAAACAGGGCTGCATTGCAAATGACTGGGCAGATGGGGGATAATGGTTTCTGCTCATAGTTTTTGTGAGAGTTTACCGTCTTGGAAGAGTCGCCATTTTTAAGCAATTTACAAATTTTATATCAGACTGAAATGCAACTGAATGGTGGTGCAGACAATCACAACTACTCAACTTCACCAATTTTGTGAGTTACTTGTATGCCACGCTTCTTGTTCATGAATAACTTGCTAGAAGTCTGTCATAACAGGAAACCAGTATATGATAATGATCATATATTGTGTTGAGATATATTATAATTATGTTAGTTTAAGACTAATGTGCTTGTATTTTCCTACCGTTGAACAGTGAAATCCCAGATTTTCTATTTTCATGTCGAGTCACATCGCGGTATTGGTGAAATCTTCACTCAAGAGACATTTCGCATAAACAGGGCAAATTTGTAAGAGTGATCGCACCTAGAAATTCCGGATCCTACTTGAGAGTGT
>JAOQGN010327231.1:0-14342 GCA_027564295.1 Himantozoum antarcticum
CATAATCGTGCCCGCGACTAATAATTATACACAACCCAGATTGGCCAGCATCCGGCACAATAACATGGTTAACATACAAGGACAATCCAGATAAGGCAGATTGTAGCAACACAAGGTTAGTCTCAAGCCCACTCTGCCTGGGAGTAGGTAGCAATCCATTACAATATAAAGGTAATCAATATTATTGTAGCATGATGCTAAGAAAAACTAACAAAAGTTGAGCCTATTAGTTGCGCTATCTTTCTAGTTTGTTGACTATATATTATGTGCTAATCCAGTAGTACCAGCAGCTGGTCTAGGAGAGCCACTAATTATTTATATGATCAGCAAAGAGGAAATCATTCTGGGTAAAGTCATTGCAGCTAACTACAAGACCAGGTAATGGCAAAGTTGCTACTGGAAATTCCGGACTCGTGGACTGCCGAATGCTGATGATATTTAAACCCGAAAATGCCTGCCGTATGAGATACATAGTAAATAAAGAGTTCGCTTATATATCGCTTCATACATATACCGACTTTTCCAAGAAGTGGAAGCTCTTAGATACCATGTTTGTAGGGCAGTGTATTCCTGATTGTCAGGGTTGATGTGATTGTGATATCAAATTTTGTCTATCGTGATAAAATGTTAAGTTATTCATGTACGTCTATTGCAACGTTTTTCAGGTTGATAGTCAAGCTGATCAGTGTAAAGACATATCATCGATATGTTCAGTAGCTAATGTGGTAGCAAACACTAAAGGCGGAGTACCATTTTGTACAACAGATCAGGCCAAGAAAGACTGTGCCAAGTTCTGCTGTCTGGCTAATTGTTGTCCAACCACGAATGCTGTACCTTCTACAACAACTACAAGTACAGGCACACAAAAAAAGACACAAAATCCATCAACAACAACAGCTGATTCGACAGCAGCAACAGAAACAACTGCAAAATCAGAAACAATTGCAAATGTTGAAACAACAGCAAAACTGACAAAGTTGAAAACATCAACAGCTGCAAAACCGACAACTACAGGACCTACAACTGTAGAACCTACAACTGTGGAACCTACAACTGCGGAGACAACAACCCGAAGGAGTGCAGCAACAGAATTGACTACTAAAGAGGAGAAATCAACAGCCAAGTTGACATCAACGGCACCTACAAAGCCTAAACCCACAACATTGCCTGCTGAAATCACACCAGTTGTGAAAGCTTCCACTTTAAGGCCTGATAGAATAGCTCTCAACAAAGCAGGTAACCCGCCAATTAATATGGACAATTGAATACTACAATAAATAGTTTGATGTGTCCAACATAAGTTGTAAGATATTTGAAGAACACCAATGGACAAATCATACCTTTCATATTTAAAATGTTTTGGTTAAGCATGAATTAGAATTGACTTCCATATCAAGTTGTTATTAGCTGATTACTTCAACAGCAACATTGCCGCTATTGTCAACAGCAATTTTTATATTTTGTGTGTTCACAGCTTAAGCCATAAGTTGTTTGGCCAATTTTGTCTTGCATGATGTGCAGTTTGTATAAATAATCCAGATGCTGTGAAAGTCATCAGATTCGCTTTACATAATAGGTTTGCACATAACCAGAGTTGTCTTGCATGAAACGTGATACACTAGCTATAATTTGGGAATCCTCCAGCCTAAAAGAGGATTCCCAACAATATTTGCCTTTATTGATACAGATGATGTAAAAACTTGGTGATTTTAACACCCAGTGCTTTTAGTGCTTTAGTGATGGCTAACATTTTCAATCCATGCCTTGGAGGTTCGAGACCCATATGTGGCATTCTGGCAAAAGGCCTTAATCGGCATTTGCTGAGCCTATTCAGATCAGGACCTGACACAGATAAGGCCCATGTGTTGCAAAAGAAACACTAGCACATAGAAGACCCACCAGACAATCATGCAGATTAGTAACCCAGCTATTCTCATTCTGAACGGGAGCCATGGGAAAGCACCAATAGTTGCAAACATCTGTACAAGTGATGCAATGCAATATACTCTCTGATTCGTACATAATATTATATTATTGCTGCCCGTCTAGTTAGACGATGACTACTTCACGTGTGACACTGATTGGGTACATTTTTGAGAGTGGCAGAGATACCTTAGGACTCCGTATACTCCCACTTTGGATACTGTCAGCTAACTCTGGAAGGATTCATCGCACAACACATCAATAGCCGGGCCCAGCCATTGACAGCTTTGCATTAATCCCATTTTCCACATTAGGGCAGAGGTCGGTCTTTTATGTGCCTACGGTATTGTTGCAACACACGAGGCCTTCTGTGTTCCAGCTCCTGATCTGAACAGATCCAGCATCCAGCACATGCAGATTGAAGGCTTGATGAAAGCCTTTTGCCAGGATGTTACTGCTGAGACTTGAACCTCCAGTGCTTGGGTTGAAAATGCTAGCCACAACTAACTACGCCAACTTGGCACCTTTGTATACCTAATTACACCAACTTGGCACCTTTGTATACCTATTGATTAGTATTATACTGGTGCTAATAGTGATACTAATAAGTAATATTTAATACAAAGTCTCGTATTATACAAAAGGTATCATCTGTATTGTAACCTATGATGCTTTCAGTGAGTGTGACTGAGCAAAGAGATGCTGATTACAATTTGAGGATATTCGTCTTATTCTTGGGGAACGTGAGTGGGGAGGATCTGCCGGAGATTGGAAATGCATTAAGAACTACACTAACAGAGCTAAATCTTAAAGTTGATAAAATGGCAATGGTAGAGAAGATGGGGGGTTCTTCGGAAACTCAAAGGTCAGAAACAAATATAGCGTTATTGTGTCTGTAGTTATTCTGCACCAACCACTAACCATGTTGGTGGTACCTCATATTAACCTGGCCCATGCCACACATTGGGAGTTGTGTTCATTTGGTTGGGTGAGTGGACGTGCACCACAACAACGGTCAGCGACAGCGAGCAGATAACTCCCATTGCAGTTGGCCTGGTTAGCCAGGCTAAGCTCATATTAGAATAAGTAAGATGGTACTTCTAATAAATACTTCTTACTTCTACCATATACCGAATATAGCAGTTTGCATGGTGACAATTGAAACCAATGTTGAGTGATATGGGTATAGTCATAAATATAGAAAATAAAATAATTAACCGAAATAATATTGGATCATGGACTTGGTAGCAGACCTAACAACGTTCAAAAACACATAGGCTAGGATCTACCCCTCCACACTGAGTGACTTATAACAACATATGGCCATGAGGCTAGCATCTAGTTCAGACACAAGTCTGAATATATGGATTACTGTCCTTTCTTGCATTTATTGACACAGAACAAAAGGCCATTAGGTTTTACCGGATTTTCTCCGGATTGCAGAAGAGTTTCGAGCTATGCCAAAAACACTGCATGAATATAATCTAGTGGTGGAAATCTATTAAACTTTTAAGGCTCAGCTGTAGATATCTGCAAGGGATATTAGTCAGCAATTTATTTTTTATAAAAATGTATCGCTATATTATAATGACTATGACTATAATAGCTATAGATATAGCTGTATTATATTATATTAAAAATCTAAAAATATCACAAAGGAAAAACAAGTAATTATGTATTAGAAGAAACAGATAGTTTGTGACTAGTACAGCAATAGGACAACCACATAGTCTGTGGCTAGGACAGCGGTATGACAACCACCCAGTCTGTGACTAGAACAGCAATTAGTACGGTCAGATAGTCTGTGAATAGAACAGTAATAGGACAGCCAGATAGTCTGTGAATAGGACAGCAATATGACAACCAGATAGTCTGTGACTAGTACAGCAATAGGACAGCCACATAGTCTGTGACTAGGACAGCAATAGGACAACCAGAGAATCTGTGATGAGACTGCTAGCAACCACATGTACATGTATATTTCATGCTAAGATTGCAGTAATATTGCATTTCTGCATTTCCTAGCTTCTCGAATCAGCCTAATCGAAAATTAACCATTCAGCCAAAAATTAACTTTCTTGAACCAACCTGTGCACTGTGCAGGATATTAATGTAATTGTGCACGACAGCATGTGCATGGCAGCATGTGCATGGCAGAATGTGCATGTCAGCATGTGCATGGCAGCATGTGCATGGCAGCATGTGCATGGCAGCATGTGCATGGCAGCATGTGCATGACAGCATGTGCATGACAGCATGATTGTAATCAACAACATTGATTCATTTTTTCTAGCCACCTACAATTGACAAAGATAACCTGGGATATCAAAGTAGCCGGAGACACTTCGGCAGCAGATATAAAGAAGTTGAAAGACAATGTAGCCCTAGGTTCCCTTCTGGAGGAGAACTTACCAATGTCCATACGAACGTCCCTATACGACAATGATGACTTTGTTGAGCAGGAGGCTACACCATCAAAACAAAAGGCAACACCAGTAAGTGCAAAGATTATTATGTATATCAAACACGTAAATAAGAAGATCTGGCTTTCAGAACACGGTGTATTGGGGAAGATTTAATAGGCTATTTATGTTTCTTTAGCAAGTTTGATTCCCTCTATCAGAGTAGGTTTTCCAAGTATATATACAAACCAAATACTATGTAACAGTAATGATATGTCTTGCGTGCTGTGAACAAGCCTCAGCCATTCGGTACAACATCTAGCAAGTGGATAGTGCAGGTTCATGTAGGTTATATATGTATACTTTTGTGGTTACCTTTTGGAGTTAGACGATTTGATGAATGGAAATTCTTCCATTATGTTAGTGCTCAAGACAATGAATAAATAATTTATATACGCATGTATATAAATTATACATGTAATTATGGTTAGGCTGTAGGATAAAATCCATAATTCAATACTTCAGTACCATGGCAACATCCAGTACTATGGCAAGATCCAGTACCATGGCAACATCCAGTACCATGGCAACATCCAGTACTTTGGCAACATCCATAACCATGGCAACATCCAGTACCATGGCAACATCCAGTACCATGGCAACATCCTGTACCTTGGTAACATCCAGTACCATGGCAACATCCATAACCATGGCAACATCCAGTACCATGGCAACATCCTGTACCATGGTAACATCTACTACCATGGAAACATCCAGTAAATATTTAGTTTAGCCTGGAGATTCTCTTCACAGCAGTTTACCATCATCACCAATGAGTGGCAACAATTGCTCATATTCTGTGTGCTAGGCTACCCATATCGAATACGAATGCAACTTGTATCACTATATATTTGTTATGCAGAAACCTAAAGGAGTGGTAGAATGGTCTAGTAAGAACACATTGGCAATTGCACTAACCGTCTGCTCCTTTATTGTACTACTCATAGTTTTTGTGGTAACAGTGGTTGTCCAGAGAAGGTAAGCAGCTTATTCTCAGTTTAATCTGCCGGTCAGTCTATTAGCCAACGTAATTGAAGTTGTGTTACCACTAGAAAATATCATTTTTGCGAAGTAATGCTCTCTTTCAGTCAGTGTTTTGTACTTTCTCAGGGTAAATAATAAATTGCATTCCTATGCTTGCATTGGATGGCGTCTTAGTCACTCCCATATCAGACATCTAATGACATCTTCGTCGCTCGTTCATCTCCACATCAGATATCTAATGGCGTCCCGTCTTCATCTGTCAGTGAAGGGCGTATCAGCCTCCACCACTATAAATTATAAAAAAAAATAATTTGATTTTACTTGCCTGTCGATTTTTCTTGCCTGTTGTTGCAGTTATTTCATGATTGCTTCAACTATTGTATCAATTCATATTTGCATTGCAGTTGCCGGAAAGGGAAGAAAGACGATATGGATGTTACATATGACTATCAAATTGAAGTAGAGACATCGCCTCGGACCAACGCCATAGATAACCACAATATAGAAGCTGCACCAAATACTAAGTTTTAATCAGGGTGTAGTGTTATTTTTTTATTATTATACTGCCAGAATATTGCAAAAAAAATATGTAGATAAATACAGCAAGATTCTGTGAGACTGGGACTCCAGTTACTGTGTGTGGGTATCTCTTAATGTTGGAGATTGCCTTTGTACTTACTCTAATGTCAAGCAGTCTGCCAAACCAACAGGGTATGCAGACCAAGACTAGCTCTGTACAACTTGGCTATTCAGGACTCAGCAATGAAATTTTTTACTTTAAGGATGGCAAGCTTCTTTACTGGCGTCACTGTTGACAGATAAATGCTTTTACTGAGTGTGACATACTGTAATATTTTTCCTAAATAACAACTATTTCCATTTTCAGTTCGGTCATAGTTACTTAGACTTAGATCTTGGAGCTTGTGGTTGTGGTTGGGGTTTTGGCATTCCACATCGACAATTTGAAATTGAAATTTCTGGTTACCGACCGAACTGAAAAGGACTTTCACCTAACTAGCTGTTATGCTTGCATGCCAATTCATAATACTAGAACTTAGTAAATTAATACCGGTACTCCTTAGCTAATGCAGCTTTATGTAGATCTACACTAAAAATCTAACGACTTCACTTCATAGCTGCAATATAAATATATTTTTACTTATTAATGTCGTGTCTAAACTCATCTTTCTCTATCTGTGCCAATGTACTGCTACTGCTAGGCTTTAAGGTATAGGGTTTTAGGCTTTAGCCTGCCTATAGGGTACGCATATGAGGACAGGCCTCAATTCATCAAGAGCCATGGTGATGGTCTCTCTGGAAACATCATGAGGGATTCACCAGGGAGCAGTTATATTCAAGTGGTTTTGGCTGCAGCGCTTGTAAGGTGCGAACCTTTTCGGGTTCGATTTCTGTTGTGCTCAAACGATCTCTCTGCTAAGAATCCTTGGGCAAGAATCTTTACCCTAAAGTTGCTTTCTGTGTTCTGATAAGCAGTGAAATACTGGGGGTCATGTAGGTTTTCCTTGGTAATAGCTCTTTTAGCTATTGGATTGCCACCTAATACAATAACAGAAGAAGACAAAGAGCCAGTAGCGTAGTTGGTAGGTTGTAGGGTAATTGTTTGACCTGATATCACATGACTGACACTCAACATAACGTCATGCTCAAATTATTTTAACAAACAAAATAACATTTCAATTCCTGTCCTGTCAAATTAAACCTCAGAAGATTGCTTATTGGCGGAAAAAGCTGTCTGCTTGAGAATGTAACTGCTCACTGGAATGGGTCTGCTAGTGAGGTTTCTCCTCTCATGCCATAAATATAGTCGGATCAACCAATTATTTATCGAACAAATTGCATACAGTATAGATAATTGGATATTTTATAACAATAGGGCAATGTGCCTACTAAGCCAACTAGCTGGTCTGGACATATCTTCTTCTCTCCAAACTTAGCAATGAGATTGGCAATTGGGAGTTGCCGAATGGCAGCATTAAATAGCTCCTAATGAGTTTGGATGGATCTATGAGAAAACTTTTTCAGTTATAATATAAATACTAGGGCTGACAATCAATCGACTTAATTACAAGATTAATCAGATTCATTAATTTGAACTCAAGATCAACTAGATTAATTTTGTTCGATCCAATTAAAAGTCAATCGTAATAAGCTGGTTTATGCGGACTTTGATTTTGTATTGCTTGTTACTTTTGCAAAATAGATTTTGCATCGACCATTATCATAACAGTAATTGCTTAATAATAATTGTTATTGTATGCAGTTGCAAGTTGTTTCAGCAATGATCACTGAACACTCACAGTTGTACCAGTTGCCCCATCTACATTGTTGGATTTGGATATGCTTTGTAGAGGATTAAAAATAAGATTAACTAAAACTTTCAACAGATTAATTGCAATCAAAATCTATAATCTTCAGGTTAGGGATTAATCTATAATCCCTAACCAAAGACATGTATGCTAACTAGGATTAGTATTTATGTATATATGCCTACGCCCTTAACAAATACCATATATACTGCATAAAAATACATACAATGCCGAGAAAAACCGGTGTGAAGACACCGAATGCCAATCAGTCATCACAATTATATCATAAGCTTTGATATAATATAGGAGTATGTTAGACTGAGTTTGTCTCGAGTTGGATTGGCCTCCTTGCAGACCACGAACCAGCGAGCGAGGCAAGCGGGTGAGGATACTATACTACAACAAATAAAATTTCTAGGGAGAGCAACTCCCATGCTACCAACAGTATAGAATGAACGCAGTCCCGGTATATGAGGCATTTACTGACAAATTTGTGTCATAGAAAAATCCAATGAGGTTGAAAGAATTTGGCTGAGCTCAAGTTTGTTAAGACATGATTAACCCACCACCCACAGGTAATAGATCATTTGCTCAATTATCGCCACGTGAATACATGAGTGATTCTTTACAAGATAAAATACTTGGAGCAATGCTAATCACTGATATTGATAAGGCCAACAAATACACCTACTTTGATCATCATGGTAATGGCCAATCTGGAAGCCCACATGCCAGTCAATTTTATGATAACTAAACTGATAAACTGGTAATACTCTTCTTTAGATGCTTTAATTTACCATCTTGTGTTGGGGATTAGAATCATGCAATAACAACCAAGGTTAAATCCAGGTTAAATCCAAGTTATCAGTTTTATCAAATCAGGTTGATGAAATCATCTCAATTCACAGTGAATTATTAATTTGAGACTGTGTACTCTGTCGAATCGGATATTCTTTGCATACGGTACTTAAATTTAGACAACAAATTTTTCCTCTTTACCTGTTTCCTTTCCTACGTGCTGTTTACGGTGCCAATTAAAGCACCGAGAACCGGTATCTAACCGAGAACCGGTATCTAACCGAGAATTGCTGTCAAATGATGGCCAATGGTAGAGGTGCATTTGAGGTTGGTCCTTAGCAGTTTCTTCTATTCACACGGCATTGCTGCAGACGTGTGCGCCCATAGGGGTCAATTAGTGAGGACTTCTTTTGGTCAGATACAATGTTGATGATTTCTTACCGCTTTGTCTCGGTGAGCATGCAGCTTCGGTTGTCTCCATTTATGAATGGACTGAGTTTGATACTGGCATTGAAATGTACTGGTAGATATGGGATGTTGAATTGATCGACTCATATTTATGATTATTGCTGCTGAAAAGGATGAATTGCTGGTCTCATGCCTGTGTTAGCACAGTAGGTACATGTATAAGCATATTCTCTACAAATTTAAATTGCCATTCACTCAACTAGAGGTTACCCTAATGGAAGAATTAATTTTAGCTAATTTCGCTAATGAAAAATTTGCTAAAAATTAATTCCACTAATATTCAATTCCTTCAAAAAATTTATAGAGTTTTGGTAGTAAAATTTGAAGGTTAAGCAACAATGAGAGCAATATTAAATTTCGTTAGTTCAAAATTCGCTAAAAATAAAGTCCGCTAATTAAATGTTGTGCTGGGAAGTTACCAAAATTAAGTCCGCTAATAATTTCTTCCAGTAGGGTATATATATTCTTGTAGCGATAGCCTTGAGTCCTTACAAGTTTCGTTACAGCCTGTGCCTGGTATCAAGCATATTATAACTATATTATGTTACTCTACATCGAAGCATTGGAGCTATTTCCATGGCTGCTGTGTCCACACTTTTATTATGATAATGGTTGTAAAATCCACCTCTGAAATGAATCTGTAAAATCTCAGAAATGACAATGAATATAGAACTTCTGGCAATTCCTGGATACCACTGCTAGCTCACACAGAGAAAAGAGCATAGACTTGGCTCAAGCATAGCATCGCATTTCGCAGCATCAAAAGCATTGCACTTCATATTATATAAGTGTGAGGTACTGAACTGCCATCAACAATGTTGGTAAGCAAGTACAGTTTTCATGTAAATTTTGCTTCATATTGCAACAGAATTGCCCACCTCCGCCGAGTTGGGAATGCTGTCAGATTTAGATCTCAGTCTAGTATTAGTTCTACTCCTGGTACTTTATTCTTTGAGTAATAAATGTTAACAGTTATATAATGTACAACAATCAACCATACTTTACTTAGCTCTGGAGTAACTGAACTCTCACAGTACAACACCTATGATAACAAGAAGAATACACATCTGCACTAGATGCATCAGTCACACCACATAGAACATTATACTGAACACATAGAACATTATATAAATTTCTATCATCTACATACGTAGATATATGCACCAGTCTGCTAAAGGAGCCTTCATCAGCAGTTCTACTACTATACTACCAGCCTGATATTGTATCAGTATGCTTCTTGTACATACTGATTACAATGAGTACATTTGACTTTTGTGCATGCTCTCAGTTATACAGAATTTAAGGTACTTATTTTATATAATTACACTGCTATTTTTCTTGCATGTAGAGTTCTTTTAATGTAAATATGTGCTTTTGATGGCTATTCCAGTGGGCTTTGTTGCCTCTCGGAACTATAGAAATAAGTCACCTAAGAATAATAGACAGTAACCTCTAAACTGTAACACTGTAAACAGAGCTTATTTTAACTTGTTTTGTTTTAACTCCACAATTTGGAATCTATAAAGGGAGTAACTTGTAAGTCAAACATCTATTAATCATTATTATTTCACATATTCATATTTGATTTGTCAATCTCATCTGGTCTGCATACTTGTAAATATACTGTTTAATCTGGTACTTTAACTGATGTATCCATTATTTTCTTTTATGTAAGACATTGTGTATGGGAACTGTGTTATTATTTAAAGTAAATGTACCTAACTTCAATACTTTTAATAGGAAAGACTGACTAATTTTAATTTATTAAGGAGAACAGCAGGATAAAGAGTTATAATATGTCAAATTAGTAAGCAATAGTCATGTATCCAATGAAGTTTATGTTTTTTAATCCTCAGAATAAGTGTATGAATGTAGCAGTGTTTTTATTTATGTCATCCCTATTAGCTAGAATTTGTTTTCTCCTTTCTTGTGATTGCATGGACAATAGCTTTGTTTTATATATTTCATCATAAATTGTGGATTGTATTAATTTCAGGTTACAATCGTTCAATAACAAAGCTGACTAACATAAATCAGCATTTATGTTAGTCAGCATAAATCAGCATCACTCTCATCCTGCTACAGTCACTAGTTAGAAACAATTGCGAGTGTTACGTGTGCGCGACTATTAACAATATTTTCATATATATCGATGAACTTTCCTGCCATACTGTTGTAGATTTAACTCCACTGGCAGTAATAATATTACAAGCTTTTGCGTATGTTAATTTGATATATTTAGGTAATAAAATAGATTATAAGATGTATAATAAATTGACAAAAGATATATAATAAATGTAATAGATCGGCTAGTCAGAATCATCTTCATTTTCTGTTAGTGCTTTCATCTTATCGTCTAGCCTTATGAATGAATCATCCATATCATCCAGAATTCTGGTTAACGAATTGCGGGTGGCCAGATAAGCTGTGAGATTCTCTGAGCCAGAAGGCATACTTTGCAGGGTGCCGCCACACACCTGCTCCGATAGCCTCAGCATTTTGTCACCCACCTGGTTAACCTCCGCCATCAATCGCTGCAAAGTGCCATGATGCTTGGCGTTAAGAGATTGGAGGCATTCATCACCTCGGTGAAGGATGAGAGTTGTCGATATTGTGATTCGTTGAGATTATGCTGTCGATTGACTGTGGATATGAATTGAGGAGATGGAGGAGTCATAATTGTACAGGGAAGAGAAGTGATTTGATATATTCATGACTGTAGGAGATGAAGAATGATGGGTGTTGGATGTCGTGGAAAGCAAGGAACCATGAGGGATTGAAGACAATGAACATTTACTACGAGATGAACTAGAGGAAATATGAAGAGTAGATGTGGGAGTCTTCATGCTGGTAGGCTTGAGTTTCCTATTCGATGGTTGCATACGTGTGAAGGGACCGACTCTAACAAAGGCTGGCGGATCCATCATTGTGTTGTGTTCCCACTGCACGTATGCACAAAACAGCAAATAGGACTCTCCATCCACCACAAGGACTCCCGAGACCTTTCCGCGAGCTTGTGACCAGCCTTCCTCATGTGTTTTCTACCAAATCGCATGAAGAGGCTGAATTTGGATTCCCTGGCGGCCACTAGTTACTCACCCATTGCACCAATACGCTGTCTGTAGTGGGGCTGGAGAGTGGCTGGGACTTGTCATTGCACAGTCAGACTAGTGAGGTGGCTAGGTCAACAGTGACGCAGTCAAGGGAATCTACCTCAAGTCTGCCACAGCGTGATGGCGCTGTGGACTGTAATAGTCTCTCCCCAGAGAGCAGTCTTCGCATGCTGTCTAGTCTGTCGGCAGAGAACCTGGTGGTGGCGGAGGAATGTGCTGCTCAACTTTAAAGCCACTATTCTAGTGCAAACAGCGCACCTAGGCCCAGGCCCAGGCCCAGGCCCAGGAGATGACTCAATGTAGACGTTCTGGTGTCTGTGTCAGAGCACATTATGCCTGATGCACTCCTGCAGACTCAGTTGAGCTCTCCTGAAGCCGACGGTAGGGTCGATTGTCAAAGCGCATTGGACATACGGCTACGCAGTCCAATAGGTCCTAGCACAGGTCGGCATTCCGTCCAGCAAGCTAGAACTGAAGTGGTGTCCGGGACCGGTGTAAGTATGCATCGCGACCATCTAAGCATTAGTTCTAATCGTCTTAGAGCAGGTAAACAGTCACCATTAAATTTAGTGGAGCCCAACAGCTTCCAAAATCGAAAGACGGTGTGTCTGCAACCAGTCCACAATGTATCAGGGACAAATCGACGCTCACACTGTCCAGGACCGACGCAGACAATGTCTGCAGCCTCCCCCCCCCCCCAGTGTACACTCGTTGATTTATTCTGACAGTCATTGGGAATTGGGAGTATCCATTAGGAAACCGGAAAGTTTCCTTGCAGACACACCCTACCAAGTTTTTCAGCCAGTGCAGGCCACAACCTGCTCCCAGGAGTAGAAGGACACTCAATGGCAGTGCTGCAGGTGAGCCAGCGTCATCTCACTTGTCCAATGCCATAACTGTGCCTAGTAAACGCGTCACCATCATCAGAGCCAGTGGTCCTACGGACTGGAAGAAGTGCAATACCTCCTTGCCGACAGCCCCCTCTGTCGATGTTATGAAGGAGCCTGTGCCAGCTGAAAGGATGTCAATAGAGCATCCACCTATGCAGGAACGATTCTCGTACGTCAGTACGAACCCCCATGCGACAGTAGGAGGATTGAAAACACCCAAATTCAATGGTACAGGATATCTTGGCATCTTCCTTGCAGCCTTTTTAGATGTGGCAGATGTCCATGAGTGGGATGATAACCTCATGGCTATCCACATGCGAAAAACTTTTATTGGCAAGGCATCTCCAGTGAAATGTCACTCTTGTCTCCCTGACATTGTGGCTGAGCTGAGGGAGAGGTTCGGTGTGACTGAAAGCCAGGCGCAAGAGAAGCCTGCCGGCGTTTCTCTCACTGGCCCTCCCCATGCGGTAGGTGATGAGATCACCACACTAGTGGTGGCTACTTACCTGAGAGAGCCTGCAGCGCAACAGCCAACTCTTGCAGTTGACCGCTTTGTAATGGCACTGAAAGAGTTTGCATTAAGATGATGCCTGTACGTTGCTATAACGGCATCTGTGCAGGAAGCCATATGACTGTCAGAGGCCTACCATAGGCTGGGGACTAGAGAGGTGAAACACGGCATGCATGCCGTAGCCGACACTCAAGAACCAGTAGCCAGGAAGCCTAGTTGTTGACCCTGGATAGTAAGCTTAAAGCCCTACCCACTCAAGTCAAGCTTCAGACGGAGAAGATGCTCCGACTAGAACAGCGACTACGAGCTTGTTCTACTAGTGGACCTGCAAAGGTTGACCCCCTGGCAATAAGAAGCCACATCAGGTTGTGTGCTACTCTTGCCGGAAACCCGTGCATACACAGAGGGATTGTCCTCACAGATTCCTCTCTGGAACCCGGAAGTCGGAAAATTAATTTTGTCCACTATCTCGGGTGTGGTTGTGTGTAACAAAGTTAAAGCCCGATCAACAACAGTTACCTGGTGGGACCGGCAGTCCATGGACAGTGAGTGACCATACTATGTCTACTATGTCTAGCTGTTGACAAAGTCGACCTGGCTGGTACAGCTGCTGCAACAACCAAAACAGTGATTGAGGTGACCGAGAGAGTGAAAATCCAATCCGCTCCTACTGTCAATAGTATTGCTAGCCCAGACCAGAGATTTCAATGAACGTTTATTCTCTGAGTAATTGTAAGTCTAGTTACTATTTACCAGGTCGTATGTCGACTGATTCCATCCCCTTTTGTCCTACTATTGGACACCGGATGCAGTCTTAATATGCTGTTGAGTAAGATCTCCGACAAGTTGCCTAAGAACCTAAGATC